>BGPT01000120.1:444603-477337 GCA_003297045.1 Symbiodinium sp. clade C Y103 | reverse complement strand
ATTTCGGAGAATGCTTTTCCCAATGTTTAAATTGCGAAAAGCATTTGATGACTCTTCACTTTTGTTGTTGCTGTTGGGGATATTCTTTGGGCTTATTTCCACATTGTCGTGTTTTGCTGCAGCGACTTCAACCTGGGTCGCCGTGGTAATGCAATGAGGAGGAAGGATGCGCCGCGACAAAGATCTATGCCAAACCGCCAGAGGAAAACCAATCAAAAGGTGGCTGTCAAACTCACCGATTTGAATTGCCTGCGCTGAAAATGTGAATTAGCCTGGTCGCCGACAAAGAACCGGGTAGTTAGAATTGACTTTGCCCTCGACAAGATGTAGGGCAAATCCTTTGCAGGCCACGGCGCCTGCTCCACCAAACTCATGCCTCGATGACACTAGGTGTGCTGCAAGCACAACCTTTATTGCCTCTCTTTCAGAGGGCACTCCCCACAAGCACGCTGTCCCCTCGTTGTTGGAAGGTTTGCACAACACCTTGCAACTGGTCCAGCTGCAGACGACTTTCACTGGGATGTACAGATCTGACCAGCGTAGCCCCGCACAATGGTCAAGAATCGAAAGGCCAATTAAATCTTGTCTCTTCCCCTTGACCCCCGGTGCTCGCCGCTGATGCTGCGGGCAGCAAACCTCCCAATCTGATCACAAATCGCTTCACGCTCCAGCCAAATCAAAATCCCTCATGAAGGCACCGGCGGTGATGCAGAAGGTGGAAGGGATTGCAATTTAGTCGCCCGACTGAGAAGTCACTAAATGTGATCCAGTGGGGGGCCTCGGAGCAGGTGGCCTAGGATCAGTGTAGGATCGAGAATCGCTATGAAGCTCTCCTCCTTGTTGAACACACCCAGCCTCTGTGCACGAAGAAGCCCCCAAGCCCTGCACTTCAGCCTTGAGGTCTTCTACCGCGTCCTTCATCTCCTGCACACGCTCTTCCAGCTGGAGATTGGAAGATCGCATGAGCAAAGCCTGCAACAAGGCTTTGGTGAGGGCCTCGGTCGCGCAAGTCGCGACTCACCACCACCGTTCAGTCCACCTGAACAATACCAGTCGCACAGTAAACCACAGTTCAACTAGGACCAAGAGAAGGATGCCTGAAAGCAGACCCAGAAAAAAGCTGGTGGAATCCAAATGCCAGGCACCTAGCCGGAAAGTCGCAGCTGAGCACCACGATCAGCACAGGCCAAAACACGGGACGCAATGGCGTAACTTGACACGGAGTTCAAGCTATCGGTGAGGGCTAGCATGAGCCAAGTTGTCTGCACCGGTTCAGCGTGAACATTTACAGCGTGCATGTTTGCTGGTTTGCGCGTTTGCTCTTGCATGTTCTCGCGAATACCAATCATACAGACATATACATCTGCCGGATCTTTCAACATCTCACGGGTGTGAGACCGTAGGTTTTTCGTCATAGCGACATGATTTTCAATGTTCCCAAAGGCAACATATTTTTTTTGTTAACCCTTGCGGGGCGTGACGGCAAAAACGCAGGGAGCTGGCAAATCATGCGATGGCTCGCGCCGTCTCAAGCCATGATCTCTCAACCCCGCCGAAACCCCAACCCTGTACCTGTGACGTAGCGTGCAAGCGGACGTGCAGGTGCAAGAGAAGTACCACTGACGAGACAGCAGATCTAGAATAACATGTGCACGAACGCTACTGCCCCACCCCACGCCGCCCCAACCCCAATTTTGCGGGACCGTAAAATCATCCTTCTGCATATACATGCGTGTTCATATGTGTGAAAGCACATATACAGATAGAGATAGATGTCGGTAAACATACATGCGGATACATTGTTGTATATACATACATACATACATGTGTATGTATATCCATAAATCTGCGCATGTGTATTTAGATGATGATATTAGCAGTGCCCTGGCCTTATCCAGGAGATTGATGTAGACGGCTCGAACATCTTGAGAGTCCTTTTCAAGCTCCAGAAAAAGGGGTTGCAACATGGAATTAAAATTCAATTTCTACATGTTTTCAAGTCGTGCCCGACACGCGCCGCGGCGGAAGTTTCAAAAAAAAACGCCTGAGGAAGAAGATTGCCTATAGGAAAAGTTTTTAAAATCAAGAAGCAACGAAGTGTTGGAGTTGTGACGTGCATCAACGAATGAGCAAGTGGTTGTTGAGATGCCAATGAAATGACATGAGAAATCAACGCACGACTGGCTGAATTAAATTAATCAATGAACCAGTGAATCGATGAATCAACCAACCAATGAGACGATGAACAATGAAGGAACGAAGCGCTGAATCAATGAATCAGGCGATGGATCAACGAATCAATGAAGCAACGAATCGATGAATCAATGAATCGAACCAGTGAATCAATGAGTCAATGAATCACTGAATCAACCAATCAGTGAATCAATGAATCAATCAATCGATCAACAAACCAACCAACCAACCAATCAATCAATCAATCAATCGATCAGTCAGTCAACCAATCAGTCAATCAATCAATCAATCAATCAATCAATCAATCAGTCAATGAATCAGTGAACCAATGAGCCATGAAGCAAATTGAATCAATGAATCAATTTTGACATAACGAAGCAATGAATCACTGAATCAACGAAGCAATGAATCACTGAATCAATGAATCAAACAACCAATCAATGAACACACGAACAAATGAGCGAGCTAAGGTGAGTTGATGGGTGGGTGGATGAATGGATGAGTGAGCGACTATTCTTTGCTGAGCTACTTCTTGACTGAGCAACCTCTTCGCCAAGACTTCTCCCAGCTACTTGTTCTCTGAGCAGCCACTTATCTGGGCTACTTCTGCTCTGAGCTGCCTCCCAGCTACCTCCTCTGTAGCTGCTGCGACCCAACTCCTCTCTTCGTGCAGCCAGCACAGTGCGTTTTGAACGTCCAGCGGCAAATCTGCATAGCACAAAAGCAGCACCATGGTCAAAAACTACCTCTCGCGCAGCTGCTACAATGTCTTTAGCAACCTCCAGCTGCAATCCCGCTTAGCAGGACCGTCGCAGCATCACTTATGCTTGGCTGCGTGCAGCCGTGCCAATGCGTTTTGCCACAGCCAGCTGCAAACCCGCATAGCAGGAGCGACGCACCAAACCGACCAACATTCACGCACCGTCAACAGCGCGGACTTTTTTAGGCTGCTCCGATCCCCTCAATTTTGTTTACCATAATTTAGAAGTGCAAAACGAGCTCTCGCTACAGTCTGGTGCGCATTTTGCCGACCTCATCTTCTAAAAGTGCCCCGCCGCAGTCAGTTCTCTTAAATCCGCCCGCACCGAAGGTGCCGAGGCGTTTTTTGTTGGCACGCGTTATCCGTAAGCAATTGCAATAGCAATAGCTATTAAGCTTTAGCTTGGGGGAGGGCATTTTTGCTCTAGAATCGTGGTTTTTTCCACGTTTTTGAAAAGGTCGTGAAATCGGCTAAGTTGCCAAATTTGGGCTCAACATGGCCCAACATGGCCCACCATAGGCCCAACATGGGCCCAACATAGGCCCAACATGGACCCAACTGTTCAACATGGACCCAGCATGGCCCAACATGCGTCAACATAGGCTCAACATGGGCCTAACATGGCTCAACATGGGCCCAACATGGGGCCAACATGGCCCAGCATGGCCGCAACTTAGGCCCAACATGGCCCAACATGGCCCCAACACAGCCCAACAGAGGGCCCAACATGAGCCCTCGAAAGGCCCAACATGGAACATACATAGTTTTATTGGACCTCCAGGCTTATTGGAGCTAATACTCCGGTGCGGGCGGTTGTCGTCGCGAAGCGAACAGAAGCACAGTTTGAAATGCAACCTGAGCCCTCGCCACAGTCCTGTGCACTTTTTGTCGACAACTTTCCTAGATCGAGGCCCGCACCCGCGGAAACAGAGACCCTACTTCAGCGACCACAGAAGCCACTTCACCCGAAAAAAACATAGGGTTTTGCGCCCGAAAGTGTTGTCACCCTTGAATTCACGCGCTTCCGAACTGTTACCTCCCAACTACTTGTTGATGATATCGTTGACATGATGATGTGGTTGACATGATGGTAGGAATGTTAACCATGACAATCGGCCGTAATTCGGAAGTTTTCTAAACCAACTAAACTTCCTCTAAATATGGATATGTATATATATATATATATGAAATTATACGGATATACATATATATATATATATACATACAGTATATGAAACTAACTTTCACTGTGTGAAACTCGATTGCAGCAGCAGGTGCCATGAATGGGCCAGCCTTTTGAGAAAATAGTCGCACTTTTTGGGGCTCTGGGAAATATTGGAAAAGGACAGCTTCACTGGGAGACAAGCACCATCCTGCCATGGCAGCTCTCTGGGAGCTAAAAGCTGAGACAAAATGTCACCACGGATAGCCATCAGCTCCTTGCGTAGAGTATTCAATAGATTATGCACCTCACAGCAGGCCAATCATGTCCCAAAATTCGGCCGTTCAGGATACACGATTCAACTGATACCACTGATACAACTGATACAACTGATACAACTGACACCAGGAGCTTACCGGGCAACCTGGTTTTTTTTTGCGGAAACCCTTCAAGAGGCGACCGCATTGAACGACTGCAGGTCATCAGCCTCGGCCACTAGGTGGTGACTTTCCTCATCTCCTCTCCTGAGCGCGGGTCCATGTCGCATGCACCAGCCTGGATATAGCAAACCTTCCAACGAAATTAAAGGACCGGATAACCCCACAAGTCAACTTTTTCCAAGAAGCACCAAGCAGAGGTGAAACTGAGATGGCAAAGGCAGGAAAGAGAAAGGACATGGTGCAAGGAAGATTGTGTTCAAGAAAACGTGTGACAGTGTTGTGTGTGTGTGACAGTGTTGTGTGTGTGCGTGTGACAAAGTTGTGTGTGTGTCAAAGAGTTGTGTGTGACAGAGTTGTGCATGACGAGGTTGTGTGTGAAAGAGTTGTGTGTGAAAGTGCTGTGGGTGTGAGAGTTGTGTGTGTGATAGTGTTGTGTGTAACAATGTTGTGTGTGACAATGTTGTGTGTGAAAGAGTTCTGTGTGACAAGGTTGTGTGTGAAAGAGTTGTGTGTGTGAAAGTGCTGTGTGTGTGACCAGGTTGTGTGTCAAAGAGTTGTGTGTGACAAGGCTGTGTGTGAAAGAGCTCTGTGTGAAAGGGCTGTGTGTGACAAAGTTGTGTGCGAAAGAGTTGTGCGTGCGTGTGACAACTTTGTAAGTGAGAACATTGTGTGTGTGACAAGGTTGTGTTTGAACGAGTTGTGTGTGAAAGTGCTGTGTGTGACAAACTTTTGTGCGTGAAAGAGTTGTGTGAGACAATGTTGTATGTGAGAAAGTTGTGTGTGAAAGAGTTGTGTGTGTGAAAGTGCTGCGTGTGACAAAGTTGTGTGTGAAAGAGTTGTGTGTGTGTGTGTGACAACGTTGTATGTGAGAAAATTGTGTGTGTGAGACAAGGTTGTGTTTGAACGAGTTGTGTGTGAAAGTGCCGTGTGTGACAAACTTTTGTGTGTGAAAGAGTTGTGTGGACCAGCGCCGACCAAGGCCGCCACCAGAGCCAGCCCAGTGCCATAAGTGCCACGCCTGCCACATGCAAGTGATGTGGGTGCTACAAAGCGCCACGCCTGCCTGCCATGCAAAACGCAGGTAGAAGTCACCAAGTGCCACGCCTGCCACACAAAAGAGGCGCGGCGTCCCGGCGACCAGCGCCGACCAAGGCCGCCACCAGAGCCAGCCCAGTGCCCTAAGTGCCACGCCTGCCACGTGAAAGTGACGTGGATGCTACAAAGTGCCACGTCTGCCACACAAAACGAGAGAAGTGCCACGCCTGCCACACAAAAGAGCAGACCGCATCGCTAGGGTAGGGATGGGGGGGATGTTGAAAGGGGAGGGGGTGGATGTTGTTCTCAAAGGGGGGGGATGTTGTCCTGGGGTGCCCTCGACGCCCGAGAAGAGAACAAGGGGGGGGGGAATGTTGAAAGGGGGGGGAGGGATGTTCTTCTCGAGGGGGTGGGGGGTTGTTCTTCTCAAAGGGGAGCGGGGGGTTGTTGTCAAAAAGGATGACGATGAAGTTGTTCTCGGGGGGATTGTTGTTCTCCAAGGGGGAAGGCTCGGGAGTGATCTTCGTGGGCACGGGGCACGAGGAACCCTCCCCTGAGAACAACATCCACCCCTTTGAACATCCCCCCCTTTTTGAGAAGCTGGTAGTTGTTGTTGCTGCTGCTGTTACCGCAATGGAATCCTGGAATACTGTGCAGGGGCAGTGCGCTACTGACGCTTTTTAATTGTAGGGTTCACCTACGCTTCTTCGTTGTTTTCTTTTCTAGGTCTTGGTCCTTTTCCGTGTCATGTTCTTGGCGTCACTGGTGGTTTTTAACCGTAGGGCTCACCTACGATTCTTCGTTGTCTTCTTTTCTAGGTCTTGGTCTTTTTCTGTGTCAAGTTCTTGCTGCTGCTGTTGTTGTTGCCGCTGTAGTTGTGGTGGAGGTCGTTGTTGCTGCTGTTGCTGCAATGGAACGCTTTGCGGGGGGGAGGCGCTGCGCCCTCCCCCCGCGCCCGCCTTTTTAACATGCTCCTCCCCGCATCCTCCTGCTTCGCCTGTCTGGTCTGCAAAGCCACCCGATAAATGCTGTTGCGGTGGTGGTTGTTGTTATTGTGGCTACTCTATGGCTACTCTTGGGTCAGGTCGTGTTTCGGGAAGAACACCACCCCTGCCTTTTTGAGCAACCACCCCTCGTCCCTCTTCCTCCTTGAAAAATGAACAATCCCCACCCCTTTAAATAACAACAACCCCCCCCTTTAAACACCCCTCCCTTTTAAACAACAACCCCGCCCCTTGAGAAGAGCATCCCCCTCCCCCCCTTTGAGAACAACCCCTTCGAACATCCCCCCCTTTGAACATCTCCCCTTTTTTTTGAGAAGGACATTAGAACATCCCCCCCCTTTGAGAACAACATCCCCCCTTTAAATACCAACAACCCGCCCCCCCTTTAAACACCCTTCCCTTTTAAACAACAACCCCCACCCTTTGAGAAGAGCATCCCCCCGTCCCCCTCCCCCCCTCTTTGAAAACAACATCCCCCCCCTTTCGAACATCCCCCCCTGCTTTGAACATCCCCCCCTTTGAAAACAACATCCGCCCTCCCCCCCTTTGAGANCCTTTGAGAACGACATCCACCCCCCCCCTTTGAACATATCCCCCATCCCTTAATCGAACGGATCTACAAAACAGGCGCGGCGTCCCGGCGACCAGCGCCGACCAAGGCCGCCACCAGAGCCAGCCCAGTCCCGTAAGTGCCACGCCTGCCACATGAAAGTGACGTGGATGCTACAAAGTGCCACGCCTGCCACACAAAACGAAGGCAGATGTCACCAAGTGCCACGCCTGCCACACAAAAGAGGCGCGGCGTCCCCGCGACCAGCGCCGACCAAGGCCGCCACCAGAGCCAGCCCAGTGCTGTAAGTGCCACGCCTGCCACACGAAAGGCACGTGGATGTCACCAAGTGCCACGCCTGCCACACAAAAGGAAAGCACATGTCGCCAAGTGACACCCCCGCCACGCAAAAGAGGTTGTGTGAAAATGTGTTGTGTGAAAGAGTTGTGTGTGACAATGCTGTGTGTGTGTGTGAAAGAGTTGCATGTGACAATGTTGTGTGTGTGTAAGAGAGTTGTGTGTGTGTGTGTGAGAATGTTGTGTGTGTGTGAGTTGTGTGTGAGAATGTTGTGTGTGAGAGAGTTGTGTGTGAGAATGTTGTGTGTGAGAGAGCTGTGTGTGAGAATGTTGCGTGTGAGAGAGTTGTGTGTGACAATGTTGCGTGCGAGAGAATTGTGTGTGACAATCTTGTGTGTGTGAGAGAGTTGTGTGTGGCAATGTTGTGTTTGAGAGAGAGGTGTGTGACAATGTTGTGTGTGTGTGTGATAATGTTGTGTGTGAGAGAGTTGTGTGTGACAATGTGTGTGAGAGAGTTGTGTGTGACAATGTTGTGTGTGAGAGAGTTGTGTGTGACAATGTTGTGTGTGTGTGTGAGAGAGTTGTGTGTGAGAATGCTGTGTGTGAGAGAGTTGTGTGCGACAATGTGTGTGAGAGAGTTGTGTGTGACAATGTGTGTGAGAGAGTTGTGTGTGACAATGTTGTGTGTGTGAGAGAGTTGTGTGTGACAATGCTGTGTGTGAGAGAGTTGTGTGTGACAATGTTGTGTGTGAGAGAGTTGTGTGTGACAATGTTGTGTATGACAGAGTTGTGTGTGTGACAATGTTGTGTGTGAGAGAGTTGTGTGTGTGTAACAATGTTGTGTGATAATGTTGTATGTGAGAGAGTTGTGTGTGTGTGTGACAATGTTGTGTGTGAGAGAGTTGTGTGTGTGTGTGACAATGTGGTGTGTGTGTGAGAGTTGTGTGTGACAATGTTGTGTGTGTGAGAGAGTTGTGTGTGACAATGTGTGTGTGAGAGAGGTGTGTGTGTGTGACAATGTTGTGTGTGTGTGAGAGAGTTGTGTGTGTGTGTGACAATGTTGTGTGTATGAGAGGAGGAGGCGGGAGGTGAGGTGAGGTCAGGTGAGGTGAGGTGAGGAAGCGCGGGTGCAGAGCAGAAATACAAGAACCCCACACAATGTTGTGGGGAAAAATAATAGAAAAGTGTGAGTCAAAACCAGACAACGGATTGATTATGAAAATTCATCTCTGGTACGACTACCGGTTACTAGCCAACACTAGAATCACTAGCCATCACTAGCCTTCACGCGTTGTGCCAAACAGCATGACCTTTGGTGCCGAGCATCAAACTACACAAGTGAGGAAGCCAATCCTCAGATAACTACATTCGCATGCCTGGACCACATCTTGGATAAGAAGGGTGATTCTTGAAATGCCCGTGACAATCATTGCTTGTCACACCAAAACCTCATGATTCTGCCTTGCCTAAAACCATCACATCAGGCCGCTCCACGTTGCAACCAAGGGGCCCAGAATTCATGAGCTGCGCGGTAAATCCTTCCGGTCACATCCACCGCTGCATTGACCATCCTTATTGCCTGACAAGAACTGAGAAGGACTGGGACACGTCACAATAGGTTCATCGCATTTTCCACTTTTTCATACATGTGTCCCATGCAAAATGCATTCTCCAGAGCCCTGACAACCCCACGTGCAATTATGAGCTTCGCCAATCAATCCAGACCTAAGCCCTACATCTACCAAATGACAATTCGTTACTACCAAGTGATACAACTTGCAAGCGTCGGTGCTTGCGCCGCCTCTTCCAAAACCTGCTCAAGGCCCTCCACTAAGCTCTCATCTACCTGTGACTCGCCGCACCCCAACAATTTTTCGTCTCCATTCCTTCAAAGAACTGTCACGACCCAACTTGCAAAATCATCTCGGGGAAATCTTGGCGCACATCTGGCAGCCATCTGCTTCCCAGTTATTCCCATGTTGCCAACCCCAGTGAGGCCCCACCCCACAAAACAGAAACCTGCAACAGCTGTGCGATGATCCTGGGATGATCCTGGCCCCACCTCACGCATACACTTTTGCGCTTGGAGGAGAGGCTCGCTGAAGGAGTTGCTGAAGTCCTGCAGATCCTGCCATGAGACTGAGATCCTGAGGGCCTAGGATCTAGAAGGATCGAGAGTTTAAAGAATCAAACAGTGCACAAGACCTCTTGCAGAAAAAGATGCATACCCCAATGGCATCATATGAATCATATGGCATCCATGTTTATTAATTTGTGCTAGAAAGGTTCTTGGTTCAGCAGCTTCCTCTTGTTGTCCGGACGTTGAACCAACTCACTTTTGATTCCCTTCCTGTTTGTTTCCGACAAATGACTGAACAATACTGAACAATGGGCGGATGTTGATCCTTATCACTCTACATTTAATTTCATATCAGCACATGTGTATCTAGGCCATCTAAGCCCTCTAACAGCCGCCTCTGACATCCTACCCACCTTGAAAGACTGCTGATTGTAGAGTTCGCCACAGGAGATGTGCGAAAACTCCTCGGGCCAACTGCCGGCTGCCACGTCACGGCATCACATTGGACAATGGCTTCAAACACCAGCCAAACGGTCAAATTGGGGACTGCTCACTGTTCAAAAAGCCCACCTGTGCACGCAATAGATCATAATAGGGCGATGTATAAGGATCCCAGCTCAAGCCACGGTTAAAGATGTGTCGTACGTGCACCTAGAATCTATATATTCCACATGTGTTGCAGGTCACTGATCGTGATTGCATGGTACTCGACACTTGACAACCACTTGGATCATTTGGATCACCCAAGCCCAGTGGCTGAGCCAGCAGTGTAGGAAGATGCCCCGGAAAGGCTTTGGGTGTTGAAGCTTTGCCTGTCGAGCCCGATTCCAAAAGTGTCGTTGACCACGGGGCCCTACACTGCCTATGACCGAGCCATAACCCCATGTAATTGGCACTTTTATCTTGGTTACAAACCCATGAGACAGAAACATGACTTAGTCCATGTGACACACATTTCCACAACATTTTCAACAGATGCACTTCATTCCATGCCTTGTAGCACCATCTGGCACCCCCATGGTCCCCCGGGTCCCCATCCCCATGATCCCCACCTTCCATTGCTGCTAATCGCAGCGCTGCTCACCACGCAACTGGTGTCACTGGCTGCGGCGCGTTTCGACCAGTCTCTGTGAGCGTCTGGATACATTTTCCTGGGCAGTGGGCAAGAAATTTCCCCAAACCAAACACCATGCCAACTCAAGCAAGTTTCTTAGCAGAAAATGTTTTTTGAGATCAGGAACAGGAGGCAACATGCTTTCAGGCATGGCTTTCAGAAAACCAAAAACAATTGTGGCATGCCCTATTGAACAATGTTCTGGGAATAGCATTGCGCCTGATCGAAGGGTAGTGACAAAATGGCAGTCATGCTAGTAGCTGCCCGCTGCCGCCAAAACATCCAAACCCCAGCGAATCCAAGCACTGTATATGCATAACGTGCACCAAAAAAGAATTAGACACATCTCTTTCCAACGTTTATTCTTCACTATGTGCAGATCCATTGGTGTCAAGTCAAAATGATGTCCTTCAATTTTTTCCCACATTTTTCCTCCAATTTAGGGGTCCCCCATGGGTTCGCTGCCAGCAATTCCCACACGTAACGAATATATACAGGTATGATATGATATCAAGCCCAGCGATGAGGCAAACATGGAACAGTTTGCCTCACGCTGCCTGCTGCACCAAAACAAATCTCAAAAGAAATGTCATAGCTGCAAGCGAGGCTCATCACGGTTGGGTGTGGGCCTGTTTTGACCCAACCAAATTCGAACCAACTGTGCTGCTGTGCGGCGCGGTGAGTACCGGAACTCAAGCACTGAAATTGGGAGCGATTTTACCATTTTTGGACCGAATGGAGGTAAGAAACCCTCATTTTCTGGTTTGTTGCAGTGTCTATCACAAATCATCACAAATCCAAATTTGGCAGCTGGAAATGAGTCCTATCCTGTTTCCATCAAGAATGTCGTTTCCCAGCCGGAAAACCCTGAACAACAATGGGTGCATTCAATGCAAGGAGTTTTGTTGCAAAAACGTCCTGGTGACAAAAAAACGAAATCTGCGGAATCGTAGCTACAGCAGCAACAAACAGGACAAAACAAGATCGGGAACAACACCAGTGGAACACACCAAGTTGCGGCAATATGTCATGTGATGCACCATCATCATGGTGGAGAAAAACAGTGCCACGGGTCTGCCATGTCCCAACAACATGATTTTGTTTTTTTCATTGATACTTGCTTGTGGAAACCCACGCGACACGCACTCTTTGAACAGGATGCGTGCATCAGAGAGGCTTGCAATCTAGCGATCAAACATGACATGACACAAATGGTTTCGCAGAGTTTTGACGTGGAAACCAGGGAGCCAACCTCAACACACATGTCAGGCTTACAAGATTCGGATTTGTCTGCGGCAACAAACGCGCAAAGGCATTTGGCACAAGCCTAGCTGTGCCACACTGTCAGCATTTGCTGTACAACATGCCTACCCCCACTTGCTACTTGGGTTTCTTTCCCTTATGTGTTCATTTGACTATGCTGGGACCCACTGCGACCAATTTGGGACTATATTGCCCCACACTTTAAGGCAGCCACATGGTGTTTGGGGCTTTGCCCCTTTTCATTTGTTTATGGCTTCATGTTTTTTTTTTCGTTTTTACAGCCATTGACTTCACATCCATTGCTTTTGCACCATGGCTGAAGTGAAGCAATCTGACGCTCAAGAAGTACTACCAGATTACGAAGTTACTATTGACGGCAACTGTCCGACGCGGGCGCGTCCAATAGTCGAAAGAGTGGACCACAGGTTTGCGATCTTCTACACCATTTACTTGCCGTTTATCGCTATTGCCGTGGTCAGCCTCATCCCGGCCTTATTCTTCAGGGAGACTTTAGAAGCAGCGCACACTGATNCTACACCATTTACTTGCCGTTTATCGCTATTGCCGTGGTCAGCCTCATCCCGGCCTTATTCTTCAGGGAGACTTTAGAAGCAGCGCACACTGATGCTGCCATTCCGGTCCAAGACCTGCTCTTACAAGATGCTCACTATGCCAATACCTTGGAAAACATTTTTGCAGCGATGAATGAAATCGGCGATGGACTGCTTACAGAAGCTGACAGGACTCAACTGCTACAGAACCCGCTGGTACAAGCATATCTTCAGACCCTGGATTTGAAGATCTCTGACAGCTCTCTCACAGTTTACCTTTTTTGCTCCCAGTGGTGCTCAGAAAACATCGAGAAGTACGCAAGATATCAATACAAGCACATCCTGGACACATGGAAGATCTCTTTTACAGCCACCCCAGCCATCGACCCAGCTCGAATTTGCAACATTCCTTGGGATACCTTAGGTGCATCATCAGCCACCATGGCCCTCTACACCATGGACTCAGCCCTCATGCCCTACATCCCTGAGAATGTCAACGATTGCTTCTTTGACATGGTCCTCACTCCATTATCCCATTATGGGCGCGACATCTACTACTCCATCTCTGACAAGTTTGCTGCATGTATTCGGACCTCGAACATTTACAATGACATCTTTTTGGACATGGACCTTTTCACCAACAACTTCCTCCCGAATCTGAGCTCTGTTTGTGTATGTTTCACCAAAGTGGATTATTGGCAATTTGCCCATGCTTTTCATAGACGACCCAGATCTTCATCCCAGTTGCCTATCCCCTATGATTCATTAAATTTGCTTTGGACGGGAATTGCCACGGGAATCCACGTAGATTCAACTCAACTTCAAAGGGCCACCAGTAGGCATTGGAATAATAGATTTAATTCGATGGAATTGCTCCTTTGCTGGATTGTAGCACCAGGTGATCACCTCCTGTGTCGGCAATATTTGTACATACTCTTTCAACATCAACCCAGGGACCACAGTGCCCCTTGGGTGGTAGCAGTCCTCTGCCTTGCCACCTGTTTTAAGTTGCTTATCCTGATCTTTTAGGGAAATTTCTCTGTCTTCAGAATTTTGTTTTATTTCATTTGTTTTTACAGTTTGCTTCTGTATATATGATATATATATATCATACCAATTCTCTCATTGCTGCCACCCACTTCTTTACTTTACATCCGCTGCCTTCACAGCTTCACCTTCCAGCAGCTACCCGGGGCTCCACTTTGATTACCACACAATGTCATCTCCAAGATGCTGCTTCTCATCCACCACATCCCTGGGCAGGGCGCTGTTGCCAACCAATACTTTCACAATCAGAAACCTCCACCTTACCATACTGCCAGTTGGACAACGGTCTACATTTGTCCCTTCGCATTCGCTATCTGCAGTACTGCCAATTGACTTCACAAACAGTACCGCAATCACGTTCTTTATCTCTGTTCAATTCCTACTTGTTATTGACTTCACATCCATTGACTTCACATCCCCGGAAGGATGCCTTGATGCCACCTTCCTTCAAAGTGACAATAGCTGTTTTTTCACCTAATAAAATCAACTGGGTATTGCTCTTTGTCCGCCACCATCTGACAACACTAGACACTCTTTCTTTTCAACATAGCCAGTTTGTCGACGGTGTACAGCTTCTCGACGGTGTACAGTTGTCTATTCACAATCCAGAGCTTCAGCAATTAATATCTCCTCCAGACAAAGACTCCTCGACATGGAACATGTCCAACTTGTTATTGACTTCACATCCATCGACCTCACATCCCAGGAAGGAGCCAAGTCCCCAATTGTTTGCTGCTTTCAAGTTTCTTCGCCCCAATAAGTATATGAAACTTTCCAATGGTAACATCTCCCCTGATTACTGTCCTCAGTGTAACTGTTTTCTCCACTATTGGGATTTTTATAACTCTTCAAGAAGTTTCGTTCCAAATCGCTTTCCTTAGCCAATGGCATGCAGGTTCACCATGTTAAGTATTGCACCCACCATACCTCCTTATGGTTTTTTCGCAGGGGCAAAAGGCAATATCACTCCTTTACTGGTCACAGCAGAACTCTTATCCATGCACAACTAGGGCGGGCAGGGGCCGCCAAAGGCTTGCAGGGAGACCACGGTCCTTCCAAAAGTTCCTTTTTCTCCTATCAATATAACATTCCTCCTCCCTCTACGACAAGTGGTCACGAACCCTGCGGTGCGTCGCGGGACCGTTCTCACCAAAATCTCCGTTCTCAGAATTCCCTCCAACGTAGACGGTGGCGGAAGTTTCAAAAATAGGAAACCTATAGGAGAGGTTCGTTGCTGTGACTGATGGATGGCCGAGTGAACCCACTGATGGACCGACAAGTGGTTGTAATGTAGTGTAGTTGTAGTTGTGGTTGTAGTTGTAGATTCAGTTGTGGTTGTAGTTGTGATGTAGTTGTAGTTGTAGTTGTATTTGTAATGCAGTGCAGTGTAGTGTAATGTAGTTGTAGTGGTTAGTGTGGTTGTAGTTGTAATTGTTGTTGTTGTTGTTGTAGTTGTAGTAGTTGTAGTTGTTGTAATTGCTGTAGATGTTGTAGTTGTTGTAATTGCTGTAGATGTTGTAGTTGCTGTAGCTGTTGTAGTTGTAGCTGTCATGGAGTTGAAGTTGTAGTGTTGTTGTTGTTGTTGTTGTTGTTGTTGTTGTTGTTGTTGTTGTTGTTGTTGTTGTTGTTGTTGTTGTTGTTGTTGTTGTTGTTGTTATTGTTATTGTTGTAGTTGTAGTTGTAGTTGTCATGTAGTTGAAGTTGTAGTTGAAGTTGTAGCTGTTCTAGTTTTTGTTGTAGTAGTTGTAGTTGTTGTAGTTGTAGTGATAGTTGTCATGTAGTTAAAAGTGTTGTTGCTGTTGTTGTTGTAGTTGTGGTTGTTGTAGTTGTAGTTGTAGTGGCTGTTGTGGTGTAGTTGTTGTAGTTGTAGTAGTTGCAGGTGCAGTTGTAGTTGTAATTGTAGTTGTAGTGTAACATTCCGAAACGAAGCAAATCTGCGAGACTTCCTCCATTTTCCAAGTTGACAACATCAAACACGAAGCAATTCTGCGAGGCTTCCCTCAAAAATGGAAAGTTGAGTGTGCAGCTGACGGCCTCGTACCAATGCGTTTTGCGATTTTTGCATGCCATGTCTCTAAAGTACTGCGCCTGCCACGAAAAAGTCACGCCAGGTTATACGAAGTGCTGCACCTGTCACACAAAATCATCTTAGCATAGCTGAAGATCTGATGCTCCAAAATGACTCCCCTCTCAGGAAATCAGCGCCCTGACCTCTGAACATTTTTGCTTGATGTGTCTCTTGTACTGCGCCTGCCACGAAAAATGCATCTGTGCAGCGTTTTTGAAAATGCTACAAAACCCACACGTTTAGCTCACTTTTCACAAGGTGCGGAATCCCTTGCGCCTGCCACACAAAACGACGTCTGGCCGTACAAAAGTGGGCGGAGCATGTGGTGTGTTGTACATTTTGACTTCCACACATGCTTCGCGCCACAAGGCCGTGCACTTTTTCGACATCTCAACTTCCAAAACCGCTCCGAAGCTGACAGTTTTTAACACTTTCTACTTCCAAATGTGCTTCGCGCCACAGCACCCCACACTTTTTCCACATCTCAACTTCCAAAAGTGGTCCGAACATGTGGTGTTTTGTCACTTTTTACTTCCAAATGTGCTTCGCGCCACAACGCCGTGCACTTTTTCCACATCTTAACTTCCAAAAATGGTCCCAGACCGTCAGGTTTTAACACTTTTGACTTCCAAATGTGCTTCGCGCCACAAGGGCGTGCAATTTTTCATCTCTCATCTGCCAAGATGTCTCCGCACCCGCCGCTTTAGCGAGCCTACTTTTCGACCCTCCAGAGCCACAAAACATTGGTAAAACACACTGTTTGGCGACTTTCCTACCTTTTCGCGCACCTGGATCTCTTCTCTTCTCACTTTCTTCCTGTCTCATCTTCTCTCTTCTGACTTCATTCATGGCTGTGCTTTTCCATATGTCCATATTGTCGGAGTTTGACTTCTAAACTTCCTTCGATAACACCCTTGGACAGCAACACCGTCGTGAATACCGACTTTGGCTATCTCATCGCAGAAGCTGGATGGGTTCCACCTTGCCCATACCAGATGGTCCCGCGTATAAGGTGCAGGTTAGTAGAGTTGCCCAACGGCGCCATTATCTTCCTCACACACTAACCCATACTTCCAAATCTCGAGCCAACTTTTTCCGTACGTACATTTCTCGAGATCGCTTGGATGATCCTCCCTCTCGCCTTGATAACTTTGCTACTCCATCTCGCCAACTTCGACTTTACNTTCCGTACGTACATTTCTCGAGATCGCTTGGATGATCCTCCCTCTCGCCTTGATAACTTTGCTACTCCATCTCGCCAACTTCGACTTTACTCTTGGAACATTGAAACCTTCATCGGAATTGGCGAATACGCTCAATCTGGGGAGATCCTGAAACCACCTCCCCATCGTACTTTACTGTCTACAGGGGACCAAGTCTACACATACTGACAATCTTAAGCTTCCTTCTCTTCATCTCTATCTCTCGGCCTCCTCCACAGACCCCCATGCGGGTGTCGGCTTTGCCATTCCTCTTCCTCTCCTTCCGATAATACACGATTTCCATCCATATGCCTCAAGAATTGCTGTCCTAATCCTCTACACCAAGCCACACCGAGTGGCACTCTTCACCATCTATGCTCCTTCTACCCTCCAAGACCCGTCTTCCAACATCCTTCAGAAGCAAAAATTCTGAGACTCCCTCCACAGTCTCCTGTCCCACTACAAATCCGAATTTATCCCCGTTCTCATGGGGGATTTCAACACACGCCTCTACTCCAATCAGCTTGATGGACTCCAGGACCACATTGGTAGCACCGTCTTCCCCTCCACCATACATGAGGACCTCCTACCTACCACCAATCTTGCTTTCATGACAGATTTCCTCCAGGACAATGACATGTGTATGATCTCCTCGATGAGACCTCACCCTCCCTCCAAACTTGTCACCTACCTCGAAATTTCCGCTCACCCTCCTCCTCCAGCACATCCCACGTTGGATACCTATGCCGTCCTTGATCATGTGCTCTGTCGCAACGAGCACCGCTCCTTCTTTCGCTACATACTCTCCCTGACCCCGTTCATCTCCCATGGCACCATCGCCACTGCCACTTTCTCCAATCCGCTTTGCTCCAGCTTCCATTCTTTTCCCAGCCCAGACCACCCCCCCCAGCCCCCAAACGGGACTTTTCTGACCAAACTCCAATATGAACCGCTTGCCCTCGAGGCTTTTCAACTCCCCTCTCCTCCTGATCCACTCCTTCCTCCGTTCCACGTTTACACTGATGGCTCCTGCCCTGACCAATACAACATTTCTCCATCCAACCCCGCCGGCTGGGGTGTCTATTTCGAAAGCAGTTTTCTTGACCTCTTTGGCCCGGTTCTCTCCCCCCCATTTACAGTCAATGGCTCTAACAATACAGCTGAACTCCAAGCTCCACTCGAGGCAATTGCCTTTCTCCTTTCTTCTGTTCCTCCATCCGTCCACTTCCATCTCGACTAGTAATATGTCCTTGATCTCCTCCTGGGCATCCCTTTCCCTTCTCAGAACATTGAGCGCGCCGCTCTTCTCCTTGACTATTTCCATCATCTTTCCTCCCTCACACACGTTCGCCTCTTCAAGGTGAAATCCCACACCAGCATTCCCTCGCAATGCCAATCTCGGCCTTTCTTCTCGCTCCACCATCGGCCGCTTCTCCTCCTTTCCTCCTTCTCCACTTCCCGCTCTCCCTTCTCCTTCCTCTTCTGGCCGTCCTGATTCTACCACTTTCAATCTTATTCAGAAGATCTCTCTTGCCGCTGACTCCAGCTTTCCAACTCTCCCCCGCCCTTCCAGAAAGCCATAAATCTCCTCCGATACTCTTTCCCTCATCACCTCCATCTCCTCATCACCAGAGGAAGCCAGGTTCGCTCCAAAATACCAGCCCCGTACTCAATCCGTCAATCCCTTGTCTCAGATCACAAAAGTCCACCGTTTTGGCACATCATCTCCGCGACCAAGTTTAAAATTTTACTCCTCTACCAGACCCAATTGAGACTCCTCTAGCTCCTCCACAACCATCCCTTGAAGCTCCATTTGCCATGTATGAACTCTATCGGGCTTTCCGCCGCACTAAAACTGGCCGCGCTCCTGGTCCAGATAATCTCCCTCGCACACCCTATCAAGAAACTCCTTCTCAGTCACTACAATGACTGTTTTTCTCTCGGCATTGCACCAGATCACTGGAAGCTCAATAAGGTTATTATGATCTATAAACTCTATAAAGGCAATAATAAAAATAGCCGTTCTCCCTCCAGCTACCGTCCAATTTCTCCCGCCAACTCCATTTATAAAGTCTATGCATGTCTCCTCCAGCAACGCCTCGCCAATACTATCGGTTCTTTCCTCCATCCGTACCCATGCATTCGACTCCATCGGCCACCCACACTTAGCTGCAGCACTCCGACGCTACGGAGTACCACCCACCATGGTTCAGGCCATCATGGCCTTAGACCACAATGGCAAATTCTTTGTTTCTGATCCCTCATCAGATTCTCCTTCCTTTTTCCTTCAACGGGGCATTCGCCAAGGTTGCCCACTCAGTCCTTACCTCTTTATTATCGTCCTATCGGCTCCTACCGCTCATCTCCACTCCCTTTTCCAGGAAATCTTCAACTATACTCCTTGGTCTTACTCCTTTACACATCCTCTCACAGATGTTGAATACGCCGATGACACAACTCTCATTGCTCGCACACAGGAGACTCCCTCCCGTTTGCTCCACCTCCTCCAACACCTTGCTTCAGGCATTGGTCTTGCTCTTAATGGCCAGAAGTGTCAGCTCATTTCCATTCATGCTTCTCTCCCAGTTTCGCTGTCTCGCTCTGTTACTCCTCACACTCCATGTGACCACCCATTCTGTGCACCATTTTTTCCAGTCGGAACCGTCAATTGACTCTCTTGATTCGCCTTCGACCCCCCTCTCTAGTGCAAAGTACCTAGGCTCCTTCATCACTCCTACATCATCCTCCACACCAGATGTGAACTATCGATGTTCACAGCATCTGCCGCCTTCAAATCCCTGGACCATTCTTTTGACACACCTCTATTTCCCCTCGGTTCAAGCTCCGGGTTTATACACAGATTGTTCAAGCTATCCTCCTCCATAGCAGTGACTCCCAAGTGTATTCACCTGCTCAACTCTCCAAGATTCATAATCTTCACTACAAACCCTTCGTCAAATTTTCCAAGTCAAAAATCCATATTATCACCGTGTTTTACAACCTTCTGACTCCCCTTGTTCTAATGACCATGTCCTTTCACTCTCGTATCCAGTTCTCCCCTCCTGTGTTCCCTCCTCCCTACGTATTACTGACTCCCGGATCAAATACGTCGGACACATTCTCAGACACCCAGACTCTCCAGAAGTTCGACTAACGTTTAATAACTCAATGTCACTCTGCACTATGTCATCCTCCTTCCATGGAGGGGCTCCTGGGGCCCATTGGCCAGAAATTGTTTTTGCTGAATCCGTCCACAGACTACAACTCCTACGATCGTCACCACCACACTTTGGACATCTTGACCATCCTTTTTATCAACATTTCATCGTTGTCGATCTGAAGAAGTTCTCCTCCGCCAGCATGACGAATTGGTATGATACCACTAAATACATTAACATTCTTCGTCCTTTTTCTGAAGACAGAGACCAATGGAAGCTAATACCCCCGAAAATGAAATAAGCAACTAGCCTTGGGCGCTGTGCTGCGGACGTGTGGTCTACCGAACCGCATATCGCTTGTGAAAAAAATCTACGCGCAAACCAGCCAAGCTGAATCTATTTTCTTTGCGCTTAGCAATGGGGCTCGCCAATGGTGGCATAGTAGTGAAAACCACACCGCTAACTGACTATCTGCACCTCACATCAGCCAAGCGCAGGTCTCATTCTTCATGGTGATCTCGACACTTTTGCATTGTAAACGGACAGGCGCGCGCGCGCGCGATAGAGAACTGCCGGCGGAGAACCGTTGTTTCATTGCAGGACATAGGGGACAAGAAGCCAATCGCATTTCCCATGCGCGCGATGCGATTTGAACGAGGATAGGGCACCGGCCAATGACACAAAAACGGTGCAAAACTGCATAGTATTCGTGAAAATATTCCATCCCACCTGCCAGAAGAACCAAATTGCATAATTTTCACGTTGAAAACTGATCGCTTTCAAATATCAGCTGCATTGCGCCCAGCATTTTTTTAAAGCAGTCACGACTACGAGTCGTATTGTGCCCCTTTTGCTAAGCCAGTCTCTGCACACATCAAAACGGCGAACCGCCAAAACTAATCAGCATTCAGGTGGATCCGTAGCATCTCCCTACACCATTTCGATCCGTAATCGATGTTTAGGACATGTAAAAAATCAAAGACATGGAACCCGAACAATTTCTGCACATTTTGATGGGGAACAATCAAAGCCCGAAATCCGTGACCATTGAAAAAGGATTGCTTCAAATGCTTCACAAATTCCTTTCCAATCTAGAGTGCCGATAGTAGTGATTGAAAATGGATTCCTTCAAATGCTGCGAAAAATCCTGTCCAATCAAGACTGCCATGGTGATTGAACATGGATTGCTTCAAATGCTTCGAAGACTCCTTTCCAATCAAGATTGCCGGCAGTGGTGGTTGAATATGTATTGCTTCAAATTCTTTGCCAATTCCGCTTTCATCCGGACTGGCGACAGTGGAGATTGAAAATCGTTTGTTTCAAATGCATCAAAGCATCTTTCCCTATCCAAAATGTCGGCTGTGTCGACTAAAAAGGGATTGCTTTAACGGTTCCAAGCACTCCGTTCCAATCCAGGTTGCCAACAGTGGTGATTGAATTTGAAGTGCTTCCAATGCCCCAAAACTTCCATTCCAATCAAAACCGACGACGGTGGTGATTGAACAATGGATTGCTTCAAGTGCTGCACCGATTGCGTTCCAATCACTACGGCTGACATTGGTGATGGAAAAATGATTGTTTCAAATGCTTCGAATACTCCTTCCCAATCACGACTGCGGTGATGATTGAACACGGACTGCTTCAAACGCTGCGAAGAATCCTCTCCAATCAAGACTGCTGAGGGTGGTGATTGAAACTAGACTACTCCAAATGTTTGTGAGGCTCCGTTCCAATGAAAACTGCCGATAGCGGTGACTGAACCCGGATTGCTTCAAATGTTTCAAAGACTGTGTTCCAATCAAGGCCGCAGTGGCTGTTGCGCGTGGGCAGCTTCAAATGCTTCGAAAACTCCTTTCCAATCAACACTGCTGGCAATTGTGATTAACAATGGATGGTTTCAAATTTTTCAGGGATTGCGTTTCAATGAAACAGTGCCGGCGCAGGTGATTGAAAATGCAGTGCTTCAAATGCGTCATGTGCGAGTTCTCTCAAGTTTATGTTTCCTTGAGTTCCTTGACTTTTCCTTACTTAGGGCCTCTTCTCTTTAGTCTCATACCGGGCTGTCACCTCTCTTTGTCTTTTCCTCTCTCCTCGCTTGTTCCTGAGGAAGTCTTTTTCCAACGGCCGTAGTCTGGCTTGGAGGTCTTCCAGCTGGGACTCTTTTATCTCCAGTTTCAACGCCTTTGCTTGCTCTTCGAGCGATCTGTCCTCAACCGTCCTGGCTGATCTTTCGAACTCGGTTGAGTTCCTCGGAACTTGCTGGAGTTCCTATCTTGCCTATTGGGTTCCTTGCGGTTTCCCGGCCACAAAACCCAGCGCGCAGCAGCTGCTTGCGAAAACAGCGGCCAAGCTGGTTCTCAGCACAGGCCACGCGCCACCATGAAAAGCAGCGCGCTGTTTTGACTCCAAAGGAGGCTGCGGCATGCACAGTGGTTTGCGCGTCATCCAGCAAGGGTCATGCTACTTACCCCAACATGCTGACAAAATTGTTTCAAATGCTTCGTTTTTTGTCGGGACTGCCGACAGTGGAGATTGAAACTGGACCGCCTCAAATGCGCCAAAGCTTTCGTTCCAAACAACACCGCCGACACTGGTGATTGAACATGGATTGCTTCAAATGCTTCGACGATTTCCTTTCCAATCTTTCCGCTAATGTTGATTGACAATGGTCAGCTTCAAATGTTTTGAAGACTCCCTTTTCCATCAACGGGTTGCAAGCAATGGTGGTTGAAAATTGCTTGGTTCAAATGTTTGAACAACCCCTTTCCATTCAACACTGCTGGCAGTGGTGATTGAAGCTACGTTGCTTCAAATATTTTTAATACTTTTCTCCAATCAAGACTGCCATGGTAATTGGAAATGGACGGTTTCAAATGTTTCAACGTCTCTCCCACAATCAGGATTGCAGTGGCGATTGAACATGAACGGCTTCAGCTGCTTCACTATGTCCGTTCAAATCAAAATCGCCGACGGTGGTGATTGAAAATGGATTGCTTCAAATGCTTCAAGGACTCCCGTTCAATCAACGCTGCATTGGGGATTGCAAAGGGGGCCGCGTCAAATGTTTCGCAAACTCCATTCTGATCAAAACTGGCGACAGTGGTGATTGAAAATGGAAAGTTTCAAAGTGAGAAAAACACTCCTTTCCAACCAAGACTGCGCTGGTGATTGAACACGAATTGCTTCAAATGTTTTCAAGATCCCGTTCCAAGCCGACACTAGTCATTGAACATGGATTGGCGCAATTTTTTCAATTGCAAGAGGCTGCGTGCAAGCACCATTGTTACCAATGATGCTAGAGACGTTAAGAAAACAATTCCTCCAACCCAACGTATGACCATATACAAACAGTTTTGCACACAAACCGTACACCGATCATGTGCACCGACGTAGGGACAAAATATTAATTTGATGTAAATTTTGATAGCCACTATTGGCGTTTGCTATCGGAAATTCCCGACCGAAAAGTTTCGCAAGGTGGATAGAGCCTTTCTGGGCTCAGCGAAAGCTGCACCGATGACATCCATCACAGGGTTGGAAATGGCACGGGGCCGACACGTGCCTCGCAGCGCATACACACACGTTGGCAAACGCATCTCGGTATGCATCATCACTTCGGCGGTCCCTAGCTGCCAAATTGAAAATTGTGCGGGTGGCAGTTTGAACCCAGGTGTCGCCAAGAGTCCTGCAACCAAGCTGGTGGAACTGCAGGACGATGTAGGAACCGTTGTTGCGCGCAAATTCATGAACAGTACTGTCCGGCGCAATTGTTTGGGTTTCACGTTTTTACTTGCAATGGTTACAAAAGGCCTATTTCCTTGATTGTTTCTCCGCAAATGGGTTTGCAAAATCTCGGCCACTTGGCGCCTGCAATTTCGGTTCGTGGTTGAGTGTCGCGAAGGCCAGTTGATGGTCACAAGTCACTCTTTTGTTTGTTGCTTCTGAACCATTTGAGATGATTTGGGCACGGTGTAAGCTAGCAAGATTTTGGACCACGACCCCGTACTGACAACAAATGATCCTTGAAAAAAATTGTTCCATTGCTCGTGTCATTGGGATATTGTGTCTGGATGACAATGCCGCATGGTGCCTATACAGCAGGTTTGTTTTTCCACGTTTTCTCTTTTGAATAACATCCGATGTAAACTGACGAAGCAACTCGCACAAAAGAAGGCCAGGCGCCAGCAGGACTTTTCATTTTTTTTTACATATACAATAAAGCGACGAAAAAATGGTTAGCCCACGTGCGCGGAAAAAAAAATGAAAATGCAAAATCCGAAGTTATCAAGTACAAAACATAACCAATCTGTTTTGGTTCGAACATTCTTTTTTGTTTTCATCTTTTTACCAGGCTATATCATTTTCCCACGTGTCCTGCAAACTCTGATTTGCGACTCAGATTTGGTGAGCTCTTTGGATGTTCAGGGATCATTTTTTAAAAAATTTTTGGTTCGCAATTATTTTTCGGAAACATTTTGCTATAAATGTTTACGATGTTTTACGTTTGCCGAAAATTGCGATGTGGGAGCCGGATTCTGTACCCAAATTCATGTTCTAAGTGTGTGATTTGCCAATTACATTGTTCTAGTTTTCTTGTTCGCACTGTTGAATGTTTTGTTTGTCTAAGTGTCTAATTTTTAAAGGTATTTTTTGTTTACGACATTTACACAAAGTCAGTTTTGTTTTCCAAAACACTGCTGATTTTTTGGTACCGTTATTTTTTTTTAATGCGTGGCGCCGGGCTCTTGTTTTTTTAGTAGGGGGTCTGGGGATGGTGGACTGTTTGCGAGTCGTTGCCCGATTGTTGTGTCCGAAAGGAATTGCCACAAAGCATGACGTTATAAAAACTGTGAACATCTATTTTGCGTGGCAAGCGAGGGACTTCGTGGCACTCAGGCGTGAAGCGTGTCGCCGTGCCCTAACTCCCTTCACCGCTGTGCCTAGAAGAATTGCTGCAAATTTCCATCTTATGGAAACTGCGAGCTGCATGTCGCGCGGCAAGCATGCGATTTCGTGGCACGTGAAGTATGTCGCAGCGCTCGAACTCGCATCGCCGCAGTGCCTCTTGGAATTTCCCCAGAACGTGACAGTATGGAAGCTGCGAAAGGGCATTTCGCACGGCAGGCGTTGGAGGTAATGGCACTCAGGCATGACGGGAGGTTTTCGCCGAAAATCGCATCGTCTCGCTGTGAGTTGCTGCAACAAGTGATGTTATGGTAGCTGTCAACACGCATTTCGCGCGCTAGGTGTAGGACTTCGTATGTGATCGCGCCGCATCGCTCTGAACAAAAAACAACGTTTGATACTGACGCGGCTGCAGGGGTTGGGTTTCAATTGTGTTTGTCATCTCGTCATCTGTTTGACACCTCGTCGTCGCTTTGATGCACCAACTGTGGGAAAAAATTGTGGTTTCTAGCCGGTGTTTTTTTTTTGTGCACGGCATGGCTGTACATTTTTGAGGTATATTTTTCATATCACTTTTTTCATGTATATTTCAAAATTGATACCCATACACTTTAGTTGTGGGGGGATACTAAGTCGACCATCTCCCCACAAGGTTCGCGTCTTGTACGGGCAAATCTTCTGGCACAACATGTGCTGGGACATCATGGCCAGGAGCATGAGCGTCAAAGGATACTGCACGAAAAAAATCCTACAACATTTGCCAGGCTGGCTGTCTCTCCCAACAGCACCATGTTCTTTTGCATTCCAACCACCTGTACCGCTTGAAGAGGTTTGTTCCAAATTTACAGTACTTTGTACTTCACGCTGTTGTTCTGCTGATTTTGGTTGTTGGAGCTATGCGCTTTAGCACCTTGTTTTGTCCCTGGCTGCTGGTATGTGTTTGCGTCCCACTGTCCACACTTATAAGTAAGCGCAATATAAAAAATTGTTCCAATCAGATCTTTATTCCAAATCGAAACCAAATTAAGCTTGCGAATTAGGAGGAAAGGAATCCCGAAACGAGATCTCACATGACAAAGAGATGGCAATGTAAATTCTGCAAGTCCTCCTCGTGATTTATTGTTCACAAAGATCGTGCGCAGGATCTCCCCCGCAGGATGCCTCTAAAAATTGCAAAGCAAGATCCATACGCAAGGATGCTTGCAGAAAGTCCTGCGCAAAATTTTGTGCAAAATTCCCTTCGTCACTGACGTGGTACGCCTGATGTGCACAACACACCATATGCATGTTGTGAGGTGTGAGCGTGAAAAATGTAAAGTAAAACAGAACGGGTCCGGCGTAAACACTTTCAGTGGATGTTATCCAAGTGTTGGTCCTGGATTTTTTTTTCGGTTTAATTAATTTAAAGTTTGTTTCCGGGTGGTTGAAGGTTTCTGCCTGCGGGAGGAGCAGGACGCCTCCCCCCCAAACTAAAACGACAATACATGACAATACTTGTTCGCCCTTGTCCTGCTGTAGGCTGAATATGGTACTCAGGCTTTAGGTATGCGGTATGCAGGGTTGGTATAATGCACAACATGCACCCTGTGAATGAAAATGTTCTACAAAAAAACGCTGATTAGAAAACAAATGTCTTGAAACAACGCCGTCAAAATTTAAAAAAACTGGTTATGACTTTCGTGGAACAAACGCCGAAATTCCTCTCACGAAGGCAAAGTATAAACTTAACATTACACTTGTGGCATGCACGGTTGGAAGACTTTGTCGATGAACAAATTCAACAAGCGAACTGTGTTTCACAACACCTGCCCACCATCGTTTTTTTCGTTCCTTCCGTCCTTCCTTCTTTCCTTCCTTTTTCTTTTCCTTCCGCCCTCGTTCCGTCCCTCCCTCCCTTCCTTCCTTTTTTTTCCCCCATTCCTTTCCTTCCTGCTGAAAAATGTCTGTGTGATTTCACAAACAAGATGGGTTTGCTTGCTATTTTTTGATATAGATCCCGTGTTCGTTTCCATCGCTGTTCATACTCTTGTTTTCCTCTCATTCTTGCCTTGCTTGCCTTGCTTGCCTTTTCGTTACTTGTCTTCCCGTCCCCTTTCCGAAACACACGTTTTAAATCTGTGCGGGGTTCCTGCCAACAGCCACTTTGATTCGAACCATGACAAAATTGCCTGGGCACAGCAGACGACAAGTTGACGCTGTAGCAACCGCAATTGTAGCCATGTGTTCGGATATACCTGTTTTACCGCGCTACAATGAAACAGCAATGCTTAACGTGTACCGCGTCAATGTTCACAAAGGGCATCTTTAGTTTCAGCAACCTTTCATGATAACTTGCCATGAAAACATCCAGCATGGAAACATTCAGACAACCCCACGCCCGATTCCGCTACGCAAATTCTATCAACAATACCACTTCGCAAGAATTCCGCAACCATTGTGACAATTTTTTTTTGGCAACGCCAAGGTTTCTGACAAAGCAATTCGGCGTACAAACCGTAGAAGAAAATCCACCTCTTTGTCATGCCAGCATCAATGATTGGGATACCCATTTCTTTGTTTAGATGCTTTCGCACGCGCGCCACATCAACAAACAACTCCACACCCATGCTACCCACATACCGTCCAATGTTGCAGCTCCAAATCTGCCGTTGTGGCGATTCTGTTTCCCAATTTTTTTCCTGAAAGCGCATTGTTTTCCGTAAAAAATGCTACGAAACCTTCTCGTCTATTGATCTAATTCCAGTTTTCCAATTCCCTTGGAGTCGATACTACATGAGATGCTGCTGCTGATGCCGCCGCAACAGCTATGACCATTCGACGCGCCAGGCCGGATCCATCGCCCGCAAACTGGGCGGGTCGAGCGTCTCCGCCGGCTTCCAGTGGGACGAGCCGCGCCTAAAGTGACACCCTGGTTACGCATGATTTTCAAACCCCAGCCTTGGAACCATTTTCAATATTATTTCAAGCCTTGGGTTCATTATTGTCCTCGCTGGTTTCTTTGTTTGATACTTTGGTTGTCTCATACAGGAGCAGGATTGTGCGAGCGGCGAATGACACGTTCTATTTGCGCAACATTAATTAAAGTTTTGGTTCGTGCAATGGGTGTAGTTTTGTTCGGTTTTTCACTTTTCCTTCCCACGCTAGGGCCATCTCCGCCCAGAATTCCACGCGAATTTTGTTGGGAGGGGCACATGCCGGTTCCCCGTGAGTTGTTGCCATGAATGACGTATCACTTTTTATTTCCTCATTGACATTCGCAGGCAATCACACTTCCTTTTTATCCATGGGCTTCACGCTGCAGCCATCTGCGCTGGCTATGGGCACGCCACACTACGGATCTGAATCTGCAAGGAAAGTCCGTCAAATGTATTGGCATTTGCAAAAAACATCATCATTTCAGGCGGCGCAGGGGTGGACGGTGGGTCCAAAAGTCACGGAAATACGGCGGGTCCCACCACTTCCCTCCACTTGGTCCAAATATTGCAAGCATGCTCATTGGATTTGTTCCCCACAAATCACACTCGAAAATAAGACATTGTCACACGTGACAATCGTTTGTTTCCTCAACGACATTCGCAGGCAATCACGCTTCCTTTTTATCCATGGGTTTCACGCTGCAGCCATCCGCATTCCCTAATTTGATGCTCATGGCTGCAACCACTTGTTCCAAAACTACCAAAGTTTGCACTGATACATCTTCGTAAGCCAAGAGTCCACGAATGTCCCCTCTGGAAGGATTGTCAGCTATGTTGCTATATGAACTCACTCTTGAAATCCAACACCTTGATTTCGCAAGCACCTCTTGTTCTGCAAATATTTGACGAAGAATGTCAACCACGCTATTCTCTGACGCACCACGGATCAAGCTAAACTTGGTCCCCTCACTGTCCACATACAAGAAGGATTTCTTGCTCTCAAGGTCAGGCATCCATAGTACATACGCCATAATGGCGCACAGCGTTTCAGCTTCAAAGATGATTTGCTTCTTTGGCTCTACCAACTTGATCACAGCTATCTACAATGACAAGGGCAAACTTCTCTTGCGATCTTGTCACCTAACGTCTCCCAAAGGCTTCTGAAACGATAAGCTCCTTAGCATTCACACCATCACAGCACCCCTCACCTATCAAATGTTCGTACCTAAATCACCTTAGCAGGAACTCGACTGCTGGCCACACAGCGGTTCATCATCCAGTGATGTCAATACCTTAGTCGACATCTTTAGTACTGGGGTCGGCAGTGCATGGTGTGGGTAACCCCGCAGGGCTCCGCTACCATGATAAAATCTAGCCACTTACTAGATCGACGTCAGATCCAACAAGATCTCACAAACAAAAGAAAGTTTCAAACCCTCAACTCCTAAGTGCAAACGTCAGCTTCAGTCTTTTCGCTCGGACGCCACACAAAGGAAGGTCGGCACACGGCCGCACAAACACAAAGCGAAGGTCTGTCTTCCTAAGTTGTCCTTGTGTCAGTGAAACTACAATTCAGATCAGTTCTTGACAATTCAGCTCCCTTGAGCCAATGTCTAACGAGGAAACACGATTCCTGCTTGTGAACATCAACCTTTCCTCAAAGGTTGATGGAACGTTTTCAATCTGTGTTCAAAACGCTGTTTGGGTTTCAAAGCAGCTAGCTACAAAACGAATCACCACAAAAATCCTCAAATACGTCAGTTCTCACCAAAACGTGAAAAACCAGTGTTCGTGAACGACATGATTCCGAAATAAAACTATACCAATCTCCTGTGCAGAAAACTCCTAGAAACGTAAGGTTTCTTCTCTATACTATTCCAGTTCAGGAAATCAAATGTCCACGTTCCAAAGCAGTAAGAGAGCAGAATGTTCTGCTCTATGCTTCAATCACATCCAGTCAGTTCAGCAATGCATCGCAAACTAACCAAACGCAATAAAGCATAGCAATGTCGGAGATAACGAAGCCATAGACCAAACGTCTAGACTACGCAATATGTAGTTCCCATAGATGAGAAGGTAACCAATGCCTGAGCAGGCATGTGGTTAGCTTCTCACCATCGCACTTCCCATAAGCAAGATGCAAAAATGGTGGTCCTGGATCAACATGTCCAGTTCAAATAACCACGTCGGTGTCCAAGATCAAGTATCTCAATCACAACGTTGCAGTAAGCTTCTCACGTCAGATGCCACTGCATCCCAGTGGTTGTGGGCTCCTGCAATACCAATCAGTACATAGCTACGCGACCAGCTTAGCTATGATGAGCAAAGTTCATCCTCCAAGAGAAGCTTAACAACATCCAAAATACTGTACGATAGTCATCATCCTGTCTTCACAGTCCAGATGACAACAAAATGTTCATCGCGAGCAACGCAAGTTGCTCGAGATCATGCAGAAAACATCAAATCAGGACAGACCGCACCAAAGTTGACGGTAAAATGACTAAATCCCAATCTGAAGGCAGTTCTGGATAGAACTCTTCGTGTAGAGCTCAGAGAACATCAAACTCAGATGTAAAACCATGATTGGTGAAGACTTTTCATCTTCACCATGGTAGTCTCCAAAAGGGTCTACAATCACCACGGCGGGCAACTGATTACACTTTCACAGTAACTGTGGAAGCATGTATCAAAGCTCCCTTGGCCGCCTCATTGTCCAATAAAAACACATTGGCTGTGACTCAGTTCGCTCTTCCAGGTTTGAAGCGCGCACCAAACTGGTAAAAGTTCCAACTCAAAAATTGGAAGATTTGATGCTTCCAGAAAAAGATTCATCACATCTTCAGGAACGCGTTCGGAGAAAAAAACTGCAAATCGCACTACTGGAGCTGACAAGCACGGCACCTATAGTCCCTCTCTTGACTTGTTTACCTTCACACGCCCCATCTGAAAAGACCGACCAAGTGTTCAGATTCGTGGTCTGGATCCTAGTTGGCGGTGCTTCAAGAACACGCTCCCTCAAAAACCCTATAGCATGCAATTCAAATTTGGTCAACGTTTCCTTTTGCCTCCCACCGGAAGCAAGACTTTCAAGGCTTGCCGCGCTATGCGTCCATGTGCAAAACTCTCATTGCAAACGTCCTCTTAGTTTTTCTGCATCTTTCCTTGACATCTTCCCAAAGAGAGAGATCCATCCAAGACCAGCTTGAGCTCTTCTATCCTTGTCTCTGTGTGCATCCAATTTTACATGCGATCCATGCGCCCCTTCTGGGGCTAAATCCAGCATGACGCCCAAAGTCTTCATAACCCTGGTGCCCCACTCCACAGCTTTCTTTCCTTCCCGGGCATAGTCAATTCCGAGAAGGATAAACAGGGACTCCGCCGCAACTTCTGCGCTCTTCGAAATCAGAGTTTTTGAACAAAGTAAAATCAAAGTCTGAGGCCCTTGACTCCTATGAACCATACCGCCATCGCTACACGCAAGAAGGCCCCCACAGAACCGACAGCTCCAAAAGGCAAGGCATTCGTCCCCAGCATTCGGACTTGCTTCTCGTGGGAAGGACCTTCGGCGAAGGTACCTCTTAAGGTCGATTCGAAGGTACCTTAAGCCGCGGGGGGCGGGACGAACGAACGAACGAAGCCCTTGAAGGTACCTTAAGGGGGCTTCGAAAGCTTCGAAGCCCCCTTAAGGTACCTTCGAAGGCTTCGAAGCCGCCTTAAGGTACCTTCGAAGGCAAGGTACCTTAAGGAAGCTTCGAAGCCTTCGAAACTTCCTTAAGGGGAAAAAAGACGAAGAGAGGAAGACTGCTGCTGCTGCTGCTGCTGCTGCTGCTGCTGCTACTACTACTACTACTACTACTACTACTACTACTACTACCACTACCACTACCACTACCACTACTACTACCACTACTACTACTACTACTACTACTACTACTACTACTACTACTACTACTACTACTATTATTATTACCAGTAGTACCGCACAAGGCGGTGGCGGAAGTTTCAAAAAATGGCAAACCTATAGGAGAGGTTCGTTGCTGTGACTGATGGATGGCAGAGCGAACTCACTGATGGACCGACAAGTGGTTGGAGCGTCGGCCTATCTATCTGTCTATCTATCTGCCTGCCTAACTAACTGACTAACTGACGAACTGACTGACTGATTGACTAACTAACTAACTAACTACCTAACTGACTGACTGACTAACTGACTAAGTGACTAACTGACTAGCCGACTAAGTGACTAACTGACTAACCGACTAACGGACTAACCGACTCATTGACGAACGGAGTAACCGACTACTTGTAGCTGTAGTTGTCATGTAGTTGAAGTTGTAAAGTTGGCTCCCAGACGAGAGACTGCTGCGACACTAGACATGTTGTCATTGTAGTTGTCATGTCGCTGAAGTTGTAGCTGAAGTTGTCGCTGTAGTTGTTGTAGTTGTAGTTGTTGTAGTTGTTGTAGTTGTGGTTGTTCTCGTTGTTGTTCTCGTTGTTGCAGTTGTAGTAGTTGTAGTTGTAGTGGCTGTCGTGTTGTAGTTGTAGTCGTTGCAGTTGTAGTTGTAGTGGTAGTTGTAGTGTTAGTTGTAGTTGTAGTTTAACACTCCGANTGTAGTCGTTGCAGTTGTAGTTGTAGTGGTAGTTGTAGTGTTAGTTGTAGTTGTAGTTTAACACTCCGAAACGAAGCAAATCTGCGAGACTTCCTCCATTTTTTAAATGTTCTCGTTGTTGTTGTCGTTGTTGCAGTTGTAGTACTTGTAGTTGTAGTGGCTGTCGTCTTGTAGTTGTAGTCGTTGCAGTTGTAGTTGTAGCTGTTGTAGTTGTAGTTGTAGTTGCGGTGTAGCATTCCGAAACGAAGCAATTCTGTGAGACTTCCTCAATTTTTGAAGTCGACAACATCAAAAACGAAGCAATTCTGCGAGGCTTCCTTCAAAAATGGAAAGTTGAGTGTGCAGCTGACGGCCTCGTACCAATGCGTTTTGCGATTTTT
>BGPT01000120.1:416468-443671 GCA_003297045.1 Symbiodinium sp. clade C Y103 | reverse complement strand
TTCTCATCTCTGATCTTCTCACTTCTGACTTTTCTCACCTCTGCTTTTCAACTGTCCATATTGTCGGAAGTTTCACTTCTAAACTTCCTTCGATGAGATTATATATATACATAGTTCTCACAGGTGAACTGAGATATATGTTTTTTGACTGGATTGGTATAGATGATTAATTAATTATATTATATATATATATGCATCATATAGATTTGATGGTATTTGCTCAATTGTTAGGGGGATCAGTTAGACACCACAATGTGAAAACAATATTGAGTGATTTCGGATTGACCATCCGAAAAGGAAGGAATACTTGAGCATACAATTGGCTATGGCTCAAAATTATGGTACCAAAAATGGTCATTTTTAATGGTAAATGAATATAAACCAACCAACTATAGGGTTAATAATTTTGAGCCATACCCAATTGTGATTCATCAAGGGATTGATGTAAGGGAACGTTGAAAGCAGAAACAATATTTCTCCCCCAGCAATATGAACATGTCTTGCAAACTGTCTATTGGTAAGCCAAACCTGGGGTTCGATTAACCATCCAACTAGTAAAACGTGGACATCTGTGATTTCAGTTTATGTAGTCCTTCAACCATACCAGCAGCAAGTGTTCATTGTTTTCATGGCCATAGGTTGGGGTATCCCAAGGTAATTATACCCAATTTGAAGACAACCCCGGCGTTGGGAAGCTGGATTGTCATCTCGGCACAGGGACATGACTCAGCACGGCAACGAGCGAGGGCAGAAAGCGGAATGTAGCAAGTGGTCAGCCTCGTCGTGGAACTAATTAAACACCTTGGATCTAGACCCCAACCTTTTGGTAATGATCAGCGCTTCTCTTTGGACTTCGAGTATGGGGATATGGAAAGACTTACCTTGAACATGGTGAATCTCACCAAAAAATCAGCCTACAGCCCAAACATGCCCAAACAATCGCATGCCTATGACGTGGATGATGGTTTGGATGAATCTGAAACTCCACAGTTAAAACCCGAAATACCATCCTTTACCAGGTTTTTTTAATGAACATCCGAAGTTAAAATAGATGATTCAGGGTACCCCTATGTTCAGAGGCCTCCATATACCGTTGTTTAAATCTCTATGTTTGATGGTATTGTTGATGGATGAAAGTGCCCTGTTGCCTGACCGAGAATCAAAAAATATCTTCATGCTATCTTCATCCAGATTCTATTGCATCCCATCAAGTCTCCAGATGGTCGCGAAATCCGATAAACCACCACTGGTGCTTAGTAGGGAATGGGGATTATTATAATGGTTATTATAGGTCATTCCCCCATTCCCTGCTAAGCACCAGTAAGAAGATGCTTGAAACCCTCCAAAATCATGGGATCTTTACCACCTATCAACTGGTCCAGGATCCGCCTGCACCGCCCGCTCCGCAGCTGTGCAGCACAGCAAGGCCGCCCAGAGGCGCAAGCGCAGCCTGGAGACAGAAATGGGATGCTTCTTGGATCCATGGAAATGTGATTTTTTACCAGAAAAAACGTGGGCTTAAAATGGTTTAAATCCACATTTCCATGAACAAATCAACATTTTTTGGTTGGTGAACCTGAGTTTGGCTCATCCCAATGAACAAAACCATTTCCATAAACCATATGAACACATGTTATGTACCTGAGTTAAGATGATTTAACCATCAAACATGTAGATTCAATTCAATCGTCAGAATATAGGATTTAACAGGCAAAAATCAACAATAATGTGGGATGATCCACAAACGTGGAGTTTTACCACCAATAATTGGGTAAACACATGTTAAACCTTAAGACAACAGCACTAGTTAAGATTGGATTTGAAACAGATCAAACAGGTTTTCAACAAACTGGGCCAATCAATGTATATTAATCATGATATGGGACATACATGGATATACCGAAAGTACTGGAAGAACGAATCTTGAACTAACAAAAATGACCAGCAATGCAAACAATTAGATGGGAACATACCAAAGGATATGGTTATGGGTCAAAATCAAAATCCTCTAGGCCTATAGGAACCACCTGTGAGCTGGCCCTATTTATGATTCGTAGTTCATCAAAACTCTTTACATTCACCCATACTTTACAAGGAATTGTAGATCAATACATCTGGCCATGCACTTTTCAGCACTGATTTTCTAACTCATCCCTACATGACCATGGGAGCAATTACAAGCACCAAAACTAGGAAAAGAATGCGACCTATGACCTACAATCCTTCCAGGATCATTCCTCCTGAACCTACACTTGACACTTTGCGAGCTGGCGAGCTCAGTCTAAAACCCGACAGCTGTGGGGAAGTGAAGACCCTCGATGTTGTTGATTGCAATGCTCTTGCTTATCTCCTGGAACCCCTTCATCTTCAATACCCTGGAGGGCTATTGCTGTTGGTCCCATGAAATCCCATGACATCACCATTGCGGTTGGTTCTTTGAAGGATATACCCCATGTGATACCCCCATGTTTTTCATGGGTTAAATCTCGTCCATCTCCTCTGAGAGAAAAGTCGAAAACCGCTCCTCTGAAGAATCTCCTCCTCGGACAGAGCTGCCTCTGACAGCCGTGCTGCGGTTGAATGGGATCTGAGTTCAGTTGAAAAAGGCCCCACGAAATAAATGCATTGGATTAGTTTGAGGGAACATGTACAGGAAAACCCCAATATTTCATGGGAAAAAAAACACCATGGTTTCATATGGTTTCCGGCTAAGATTTTCCCTTGTACCAATCCAATGACAGATATGAAAGTTATAGCAATAGTGCTTCTGTACATGTCTGGAATGGGGAATAGTTCACCATGATGAGTCGACCATGAGAAATAAGTCTGACATGTAATGATAAATCGATTAAATAATATGGGGGTTTCCTAAAATGGGGGTACCCAAAAATGGATGGTTTATAATGGAAAATCCTATTAGAATGGATGATTTGGGGGTACCCCTATTTTAGTGACTAGGGGGAATAACCATCCAGCTATAGCAGCTATGACTTAGGGTACCATGGGTCAACTGTTCATCTGTGGCTTACCGGAAAAATGGTTTCATCCATTTCTATTGATATCGTTGATCATCTCCTTTAAATTGTGTTGAAATACCATGCTTTTGTTTGTTAAATTCCAACTCGTTCTGCTTAAGTTCATTTTTTGTCGTTGGAGTCGTTGTATTTGTCCAACGGTTGGCTACTTTGTTTGTTGCTTAAATCCCACTGGTTGTTGGCTTAATCCCATTATTCTTGGTTAGATCCGTGTTTTCAATGGTTGAATCAGTTAAATCCCAACCAGGTCACTTTTAGCTGGTGAAAACCATTTTTTAGGGCTTCAATCCCAAAAGTCATCCATATGGGTTGTAACTAAAATCCCAATTTCCCATGGGCTTTCAGCAGCTCCACCTTCGCATCACCACTTGAAAAGGCACCTGGCAACTCACCGTTCGTCCCATTCTGGGATTGAGACTCTACAAATGGGGATGTCATAAGGTGGATTTACTCAACCGAAATGGGGTGTATCAAACTATTGAACCAAAATTAACGAGAATTGTGGTTGAATTATCTATTGAGCCTATCTAACCATAATTATTGATCATCAAACATTTATAATTGTCTGAGTTCTATCGGCTTGAAAACATTTACCCTCTGGTAAACTAACATAGCTATGGAAAATCACCATTTTTAATGGGAAATTCCACTATAAATGGCACTTTTCAATAGCTATGTTAAATTACCAAGGGTATCGGTATGGGGGATCGAACTTGAACCTTCTCTCATATGGAGGATTAAAGCTTCAACATTCGGCTAACTGACAACAAATGAGGGATCCAACCATTGCCAGAAGGATTTATATATCGCATGTCTATGTGGCATATGCATAGCATTGCTTTTTTCTCTGTCTTCCAATCTTAGAAACAGTGCAACTTGATTCTTAGATATGTTTTTTATCATGTTAAGCCCAGTGATAGAGCGTTTTTCTTGACCATGAAGAAAACATATGCTGTAAGACGTTCTGAAAACTGTGCTTGTCTCTAGCTCGATCCCTTGCCTGGTGGGGCGATGCTGCGACGCTGCAAACGCAGAAATTCCTGGACTTCGGATGACCCGCTGGAACCAAGATACATGGATTTGTCTGAAAATAAGGTATCCCAAAAATCCAAAATCCATTGGTTTATCGTTTTAAAGTTGCTATTCCAGTGGAATACACCACTTTCAGACGCAGCCACCAGTGAAGATTTGCCCTCAGTAAACCCTTCTTCTTCGGGGGGGTCAGTGTGAGATTGGTAAAAAATCCCCATGATGTTACTGGGACGGTTTGAGATAACCAACAAAGACATGGGGATATCGGTGGATATGACCAGCAGAATCTGAAAAGCAGACATTGTACAGTATAGCTGGTATTGTCAAAAAACGATGGTGCAACCAGCACGGATACAATCACCAAGAATGATGATGTCGTCATCACCAAAGATGGAAGTGTAAGATTATTGAATGTCAACATCACGCAAGTGGTGCCAACAATTTGGTAAATGCAATTGTTAAGCAAAATGATGGGAAAATGAGAGGATTGGAGGGGGTTTTCTTACCATAAACATTACATGTGAGGTCGGGAAAGCAATGAAAGCAATGGAAGTGATTGCTTTTGGTTCCAAAATGTTTGTAACTTCAAACCTTTGAAATCTTTGAACTTGTTCGCTGCAACCCTGACGTTTCACCGCGTCTGATTTGAGTGCTTCCCGAGCTATAAGTTGATATAATCTGCCAGAGGAGGTGGCAGATTTTTATCCCCTATTAAGATAAGGTGATATTACTACCCCAATCCACATATTATCACATATTTGCCAGAGGGGGTGGCGGATTTTTATCCCTTATTAATATAAGTTGATGTTACTACCCCAATCCACATATTTGCCAGAGGGGGTGGCGGATTNNNNGTTGATGTTACTACCCCAATCCACATATTTGCCAGAGGGGGTGGCAGATTTTTATACCCTATTGAGATAAGTTGATGTTACTACCATGTTGGGTGTGGTAAAACGTCCGGGTTGGGGCGAATTTGTTTAGTGTATTGGAATGTTCATTCAACCCTCACTTCCAAGGCACACTGTTATATGATGTTATATGTTAGGCCTCTGTCATCCCTGTCCATGTTCTCAAATGGCATGCACAAAACAAACATATAAGAAACCACCCCAAGTAAGCTTATGCGTATGTATGTATATATATATATACACATACATACACGTGTATACATATATACATAATCAATCAGATTTAACCACCTCGAGTTTCATTGCTGAAATGAATTTCACACGGAAATTCCCATGACTGTTGATCAGTTGGATGTTGGTTCCCCCGTGGTGAACCCTGAACAATTCGGCCCATGAAAGTTTCGCCATGTCTCCGCCAGGCTCAGTTTCGGAAGTCTGGCCGGTTCCTGGTCTCAACAACGGAGCCAAGCAGAGAAGCTTAGGATTTATGATTGATTTACCCTCTGGTAAACTAACATAGCCATTGAAAATGGCCATTTATAGTGGATTTTCCCATAAAAAATGGTGATTTTCCATAGTTATGTTAGTTTACTAGAGGGTAGCTAAGCTGGTTAAGTTCACCAATGTAACCTTTCGGGTTTATGGTAGGTATACCTATAGTTAATGGTGTCTTCTGACGGGATAATGAGCCAGTCATGTGCAATATGTTGTTTCATCCCCCTACATTTCACCATGGTGACTCTGGGGTGTGTGTAGTATGGACGGGGGAAGGGCTTCTTAAGAGGTCTTTTGCATCTAAGTTTAGGGAGGAGCTTTTGAAAACACTTTGACGTTCCGTGTAGGTTCACCATTTCTGGTGGATTTACCACCAATACAATAAAACATCAAATCCATTGTTGTCACTATACCCTTAGAATGATGAGATTTCCATCGTTTCCTCATTTTGTTTGTACATTGAACAATCCAAGAACCATGGGTACGAGCATAGTTCATATAGATTGTTGGTTTCTTACATTGTCACTGGTTCTTGAGTTGTCTGATGTAGATATAATGGGAATAATTATTCAATACTACCCTTCACAAATCAAACATGGCAATTGAACATCCTTTATCAATGGAGGTTTAAATGAGAAAATCATGAAACATCCTCTATAAATGGAGGTTTCAATGAGAAAATCATGAAACATCCTCTATAAATGGAGGTTTGAATGAGAAAATCATGAAACATCCTCTATAAATGGAGGTTTGAATGAGAAAATCATGAAACATCCTCTATAAATGGAGGTTTGAATGAGAAAATCATGAAACATCCTCTATAAATGGAGGTTTGAATGAGAAAATCATGAAACATCCTCTATAAATGGAGGTTTCAATGAGAAAATCATGAAACATCATCTATAAACGGAGGTTTGAATGAGATAGTCATGAAACATCCTCTATAAATGGAGGTTTCAATGAGAAAATCATAAAACATCCTCTATAAATGGAGGTTTGAATGAGAAAATCATGAAACATCCTCTATAAATGGAGGTTTGAATGAGAAAATCATGAAACATCCTCTATAAATGGAGGTTTGAATGAGAAAATCATGAAACATCCTCTATAAATGGAGGTTTCAATGAGAAAATCATGAAACATCATCTATATTATAAATGGAGGTTTGAATGAGAAAGTCATGAAACATCCTCTATAAATGGAGGTTTCAATGCGAAAATCACGACTCTTTGGTTCTACGTCCCCCTTTACTTTCTTTCGGACATTGATCGCCCATCGCCTGGCCTCACTGTTCACCACCTTCCATCGTGTGTGGCTCCAACCTGGCACATGACGGGAATGCGTCAGGAATGCTGTGAGGGTCTACGTTTTGATATGATTTTATATGGGTTTCCTCTATAGTTGATATATCTATAGCCTCTTAAAGTCTCTTATACAGTAGTTGATATTTTCTATATATATATACCCTCTGGTTATTTAAGATAGCCATGGAAGCCATGGCCCATTTATAGATGATGTTCCCAGCCAGAAACCTCCATTTAGTTCGGGGATTTTCCATGGCAAACTGTTAAAATAACCAGATGGTAATATGGACCTGTCTTGAAATGGGGTATACCCTCTGGTAAACCAACATAGCTATTTAAAATGGCCATAGAAATAGTTTAAAACATGGTGATTTTCCATAGTTATGTTAGTTTACCAGAAGGTACCCCCCAAATGGATATTATAAAAGTCAGTGATGATGACAAGGATAGTGATGATGAACCAATGGACGGAATGCGGTAGCCTATTTTCAGACAAACCCAGTTGATCCATATGGACTTACCCTTAGTTTTCCATGACATCGACTACAACACATGGTTCCCCCCCAGTTATGCCTGTTGCTTGATAACCCCCAACTACGTAGTTCAACATATCGACCGTAAATGCCATCGAAGAAAACCTAGTATGGATACTAATGGAACTAGAAACCTGGGACATCACCTGGTAGTTGGATTGAGAGTTATTCCCCATTCTATCCCATCAAACACACTGTGTTCGTTGGTTAAATCACCGTTCATCTCCATTTTTCATGGTGAAATCACGATTTTTCATGGTTCAAATCCACATATTTCACACTTTTCTCTTGGTTAAATCCCCATTTCTGGTGGTTTCCACGTCTTCCACACGTTTAAAAAAAAACGCAGCAACAGCGCAGCTCAGCTCCGCCGCGCCTTCCAGGGAGGGCAGCGCTTCAGCGGATAAGTTGAAGCGCCGCACCGAGCTATGGAGCAGCTCCTGGGTGCGGAGTGGAGATGACGATGTGAATGTTGTCTGGGCAAATGTGCATATTTACATATAGATAGAGATCTAGGTGAGGTTAAAATTCATCAATAAATGTATAATAAATAAATATATCTATGTAATATACTGTTGATGGAACCCGAATGACCGATGATGGAAGGTTTAGACCCATCAAATTGAGGGTTGACGTTGAGAAGAGGATCATTTGGGTTCCAGGTATGTATAAATACTAAATGTACATCTATACATCTACAAGTAGAGTTTATGGATGATTGTGACTGTAGTTTGGTAAATACATATGTATACCAAATGTATGTCTATATGTTGTATCAGATGTGTACATAGCCCAGATTTAGTAATTGAATGTAGTTGGTAAGAGGTGACCATGATATGGGCAATATGTAAACAAATACACACAGTACATTACAGTACACATATGTCTACGTCTATATTCACATACATATCACAATCTCATACTGTGCATATGCAACCATCACACTTAAACATACTGTACGTTATTTACTCGGAGTCCCAAAAAAAATCTGACACAAATTCATCAACTGGCATATCTTGATATATCTTGGATCACTTCTGCCATGGCAGAGGAGGCCACGTATAAAAAATCATGAACCCAACCAGTCATGGCTTGCATCCCCCCTGTTGTCCATCGTGTGTGTTCACATCCTGAGCCATTCTGATTCTGGGTGCTTGGCATCTACCTACTGAGCTGGGATCCAATGTAAAGACCATCGTTTGTGATCAGTTGCTTGCATTTTCATCCAAGTTGGCTGTAGCGCTTGGTGACAACCTCACTCAGCTTATCCTATATCTAGATGCACATGTACTGTACTGTATATATATATATACATATAATTGTATGTAGATAGCAAAAGATGTTCCCTCTCTATACATAAACATCAAGAATTATTTGTATATCTCTATATAAGTTTAGACTCACAAAATGTATAAGTGACTGATATGTGACTAGATACAATGTATTGTTTTTCTTGGAAGATCGACATCGCGGTCGCCCCATTGGCCAGCCAAGTCATCACCGGCACCCCCTTCAGCCAGCTGCCTGGTACCTTCGCGCCAAGGGCGGCAAGACCAGTTCCTTCCTGCCAGGCTGCCAAAGATGGGTCAAACTTGCGGAAAGAACCCCAGAAAAACAAACAATATGTCCTATAGATTCCCCAGTCGTAGTGGATTTCCCATTGGGAAAATCAAAGAAAAACACCGAAAAAACAAGGCCAGAATAAGTGGGTGTACCGTACGGTGTACCCCAAAAAATTGGATGATTTATCATGAAAAATCATGGAACATCTATCTATAAATGATGCAAGGTGGTAGCCCCATGACTTAGGAAACCAGATCAGGTCAATGCCCTGGGGATATCCTCTTCTTTTTCATGGAGCTATGTTCTCTATAAACCAGTTTTCAAACCCTCCATATTTTTCCTGGGTGTTATCTGAATCGACCCCAATGTTTTTTGTGAAACTCCCATCTCTCACCTCCGGCTGCGTACGAAGACTTCCAGCTCCTGCAGCAGGTGAAGAATTGGTGGAGCCATGTAGGGTTTGTCTAAAAATATCTAGGTTAGTAAATCATATTATGGATGGAAGAAATCCTGCACCAGTTGATAGGTGAACAAAATCCCATGATTTTGGATGGGTTTGAAAAAAATATTTTTGATGGTGCAGGATTTCTTCCATCCACAGTATCTCACGAACCTGAAATAAGGAGAAATAGTTAGGCTATTTTGGGATGATTCCCCCAATCCGAACCATTTGAAACCAATTGCAGGTGTGTACTCTCAATATGTATATATATATATAATTATATATGTATAGGCAATGATATACAATGATACATAGTCATATAGAATCATACAGTATATAATCATATATATCATGATATATATAATTCAAAGGACCTGTTCCAGTAAACCAAGCCCTTTGAAGATCCAAACAACATTAATCTTCATGTATATAATATATTGTATATAAAATCTATTCGCCTCCTCATTTCAATGGAGGAGAAGAGAGTTTATATTGAAATGGGCCTCCACCAGAAACGATTTGATAGGAACCAGTTGAGAGATGATTTTCCAATGTCTGTTCATGGAGATCTCCAAGTTGATGGTTATTTCATAGATCAAACTCCTCCTCTTTTGATAGATTCACATCTCAAAATGTGCTCAATGTTAGAATCCCTACCTTTCCTCCTCCAGTTGTAGAAGAAAATCGCGCGGCCCAAAGAGGTTCAGCTGGGCCACCAAATCCAGTCCTGGTCATGTGAGAATGGTGCGAGCCCTTGGTTGAGTGGTGGGGTTGTACGCCTTTTTTAGGGAAACGTACCGGTACAACCATCTTTGTAATGGGGCAGAAGCGCGAAAAAACTGAGATGTCCAGGGATCTTACCCATTTATCAGTTTCTCACTTCAGGGATTTTTGCAGTTGGGAAGAAATCTGGGGAGAGTTCAAATCGAGCTGAAAAAACAGCCAAAAACACATGTGAAGGAATCAACCAGAGGGCTGAAATAAGTTCAGTAATAAGTTCAGTATATGGATATAGAGTATCCAGTTTGAAACCCTCGAGAGGACGAGCATGCCTCAATTTCATGAATGACCCCTATTTAGTCTCCATTGGCATTCCATTTTTGAGCCATACCATATATTGTTCCACTGGGAGCCATGGGGAAAATGGACGCCTCCTGGAAATGGACAAGCCACCATATCAGCAGGGATGACTGATGGCTGCAACGGTTCTCGAATGGTGGTTTCACCTATTTTAGCTCTTCTACATGTGTATGTGTATATATATATATATATTCTAGACGCATATAAGGGTAAATGTAAATGTACCCGATATACATATATGTATACATATATGTATTATGTATACATAAATACATATGTGTATATACATAGCATTATGTATATATATATATATACATATATATACACTGTACATATGCGTGTGTGTGTGTGTATACTATATATATATATATATACACATGTAATATCACATAGCGCCAGAGGTTAGGAGCCATCAAACAAATGGCTGGCCATTCAAACGAGAGGTTTCTGGTGGTCAAAATGGGTTACCCTCAAAGCTGGACGATGAGCACAAAAAAATATATGGTCAATCTTTGATTGTAGACAAAAAAAAACAATATTTTGTTGGCTATGGCTATTTCATGCCATGCTATTTTTAATATCAAACACCATCAAACCACTAAAGGATTAAACTACCCATCCAAGGTTGGGGACGATACTACAAAATCTGTGAGAACACCCTGGGCCGTGGGCCCGTTGCCCCCCACTTCGCTCCTCCTGGGAAGCTGGGTTGCTTGCTCATGGCTCATGGCTTTTGACACGGCCCTTTAGGCAGTTTAGGGGATGGCTATCCCAGAAAATGTCTCTTTTTGAGGAGCTTCTGGGAGATAAACATTGAAAAACACATCTGAAGTTGCGATTCCTTGGTAGAAAACCTCGTTCACAATATGCCACCTCTGGGCCAGTTGTGAATGGCCCCCCAACTATGAATGGGCTCATGGCCTGTTGATCAACGGTTTAAGTGGTGCTCCCGGGAGACAAAACATGGACCACATCACTGCTGATATAGTTCCTCAACTGTTGGTCGACGACCAAAACAAATTGCAGTGACAACTTTCAACCTGATTGGTACCTGCTAGGGACCACAAACCAAATACGAGCGAATGTTGCCAAGTCTGATGTGTATTTGCCAAATTGCAAAGACGCGCACAACAGCTGAAGCAGCGGACGAGGCGGTAGATCCATGAAGAACAATTTGGGTAGGATTCTTGGATCATATCTTCAAACTATTTGCTGCAACCTCCCAGACTTTACTTTCACCTAGGAATTTAAATCATGTGGATGCATCGAATACAAATGGGATACAATCGACACATACCTGGGTAAACCAGAAACAACATGGGAATCAAATCACAAAACCAAATGGAACCCGATGACCCGGTGATTTTTAGGTGTCGGGCTCAGTTGCCTCAGATATCCTCCAATGTTGGCTGTATCATTTCCGTATGCCTTAAGATTAGGTTTGACCAGTAAAAGCAACACACATCTGTGGGTGCAGGGCAGGGGGTGTAAATTCAAAGCCACAGAGAAAAACGAAAACACAAACAACTTCATCACCGAGTTCAGATTCGAAATGGTGCCAAAAATCGACTGAATTCAAGTTGACAAAATTGGTAGAAGGAAGGTGGGCACCCGTGGTTTGCGAAGGTTGGTTTTGAAATGTTTTTAACTAGCTTAACTATCTTAACTAGGATTTATGGTAGACAGATCGAACTAGTGGAATGGGCTTACCAAGTTAAAACTTTGACTGCCACTAGGTGCATTGTCCATTGAGGGAATCTGTCATCATGTATAAGATTTGTGGATGCCCACTTCTACAAAGTTTCTGGATGGTCCAATCAATCCAAAATCACTTTCATAAATTTGAGTAATAGATAACTATTCTCAATTTTCAAGCACTACTTGAGCACTATCTGTTTCATCAAATTAAGGTGTTCCCATCTTGTCCCAACAGTGAACACTACTTGTGCACGTGGTCGATATATCAGTTGCCCAACGTGTTGACCCAAACCTACTGTTTCAATCTGAGAAACATACCCTTTAGTAAACTAACATAGCTATGGAAATCACCAAGTTAATAGTTAAATCATGAAGAAATAAGCCATCTATTATACCATGGCAAACTGTTAGTTCACTGGAGGGTCACCATCTTATGATACTGGCCATAGCTTTGATAGAATCATATCAGCAATGTTAGTAATCTATCCAGAGATATATCCCCATAGGCCAATCTTACATACCCTGCCAACAAATATCTTCAAAAAAGGTTAGTGTCTTACAGAGATATTATGAGATATCTCATTCATGGATCACAAAAAGAAAAAAGGCCCAAGATGACAAGTACTATGTAAACTCATACTAAACTCAAAGCTCAAGGTTCCACCAGCAATTACCACCAACCTTGTCGGATAATCACCATGTTTTTTCGTTTCGTCCCCGCGCCCGCTAGCCGCCCGGAACGGCGAAACGCTGGGTTCGTGGCACCTGTCGTCCCTTCCTGGAAGCAGAGGTCCATTCGACCTGGTGAGATCTGAGATCTGGGTTGATTTGAAAGGAAAAACACATGAAGCTTCACTACAATCATATGCCTTATGGCTTTGTCTAAAAATGGGGTATGCCCTGAAATGGCCATTTCACAAAGATGATGATCATAATCCGTTGGAATTGGGGATAAGCTATTTTCAGACACACAAGAATGGAAGTTCCATGCTTCACTGTACCATACAATACTATACTGTAATTCATTTAGTTCTGTGCAAAAATAATGCTACACTGGTGAATTCTACTGTACTAGCTTATCATTAGAACAATTCCACTATAGTGGTGGTTATCATGGTTTATCATGATCATTAGGAAATTAAAGGGGTCCAGATGGGGAATTATGAATTTCACCAGTGAAAAGTTGGGACCTACTCACAATCATAGGACTTGAAACGTTGATAATATTGGGATTTATAGCTTTAACCCAAAAAAATCATGGGACATTAATGGAGATATCATGGTTTAGAACAAACCAAGTGTAACTAATCCGTTCCTCCGTTCATATTCAACACCCCCATAGTCACCAGGGTGAAGTACAGGGGATTCCCACCACCTCTTTGGGACTATTCCAGTCCAAAAGGATGCGACAAAGAAATTGACAAAGAACACCATCTACTGGATCCAGCTCCAAAAATAACTAGCTACTGTGTCCAGAATTGTTGGAATAATTGAATTATTCTTCAACCTTGTTGACATCATTACAGTACCACCCAGAGCGCCTTTGTGCCAGCAGGATGTATCAGGCAAGTGCCACCGTCATTCCACTGCCATATACCCAGGTTCTGTGGGTAGATTCAAATTGTCTGGCCAACATTGTACCAAGCCTTAGGTTGTGAACCATAAAGACATAACGACCAGAAGTATCATTGAATGGGTCTATCACCATTGTTGTGGTTGAATGCCCAGATCTCACCATTTTTTTTCTGTTTCTACTTATATACCCATACTTGGGGGTGCAGTTCGGGTGATTTTGATGGGTAAACCATTGGATTATCATCCCAATAAGTTGGGAGTGGGGGCCCCTGCGGTAATGTATCCGCTTATAGCTGGAACTGCACCCCAAAGTAGGACACCCAGAGGATTGATGGTTTACCATCATCTTCCCACATACATGATAGTTTTGGGGTAAATCCCAATTTCAGACACACCCAAATATTGCATCAGGTTGGTTCTATGAGTTTTATTCCATTGCAGCCCTATTATATCCCCCGTTGGTTTTCCCAAGTCGGCTGTATCACCTTGATATGCCCCAAATACAATTTTTCCTATTGAATAGATGTCCCAATGTATGTTTAGGTTAATTATGGAATCAAGTCGGATATGCAATCCCCGAAGTTCATATACAGCCAGTTAGATCAAGTCGGTTTGACTCCCTGAAATTGTATAGTTTCGTCTACATATCCCTATTGTATCCCTATAGTTGCCCCAAAAACCCACTGGGACTCGCCCCGGCATGTGGCACCACCCCGCCACCCTGCCACCCCACTCCGCACCAGTTCAAAGCCCTCACTGCAGAGGGCGTGAAGGACTGAAGCCTCGCGAGTGAAGGGAAGGGTGGAAGGGGTGAAGAGACCTGACTGAGATTGTGGAGGAACACGTCTTGTTAACATGTATATGTATAAAATATAGTATATAATAAAAATATATATATATATACATAATAATAAGATCATGTTTTTGATCAATACAAAGTCTTTGAACATGTGTATACGTATTGTATATGTACAAATAACCCTGGGGCCCGTTGATTCATCCGGGGGCCCAGCATTGCTGGAAGAAATCCGCCATCCACTGGGGCTGCTGATGGTTTTGATTTATTTCCCAAAAACGAAAAAAAGGTGGTGCCCCAAAACGATAGCTAAGTTGCTTTGAACATGTTTAAACGTTTGGTCATTTATGTCTTTTTGGTAGATATATCATATCTATATCTAGATATGTATATATATATATCTATAGTTAATGGGAGTTATATATAAACCAACAAACACTGGGGCACCACCTTGTCGGTATCCCCAGCGCTCTGCTGCATGTGGTCTGAGCCTTGGATCACAACCTTCCAAGAATTTGGGTCGCTGGGTCCTGGAAAATCATGCTGTTGAACACCACATCTACTCGCATCTACGTAGTAAGAGGTACTATATTGTCCCCTGGCCTACTTATCTGGTTGGTTGTTTCAAATATAGTACCCTCTGGTTATTTAACATAGCCATGGAAAATTGCCCATATATACATGATTTATGGTGATTTACCTATTAAAGATGGTGGTTTTCCATGGCTGTGTTAAGTAACCAGAAGGTATATTTCAACTGTATACCACACAACAAATGAGATAAGGATCCCAATGGACTTTCATGAAGATGGGTAGCTCAACCACCAACCTCTACCCTCTGGCCATCAAACATACACAATGTGGGGCCCCCAAGATAGCTAAGTTGGTTTATAACTGCAATAACTATAGTATATTGTGGTTTATAGTGGATATAACTATAGTTAATGGGGTTTAGAAACCAACTTCTAACTAGGGGGTCTTGTTTGGGAAATCGGCGAAATCCCCACTCTTGAGGGATACATCATGATACATCCACATTTTTTCACATCAAAATAAAAGCCAACAGCTTTACTGTACCCTCTGGTAAACTAACATAACTATGGGAAAACACCATTTTAAAGGTAAAATCCAGGTTTATAAACCCCATTAAGTATAGTTATAAGTATCATAAACCATAGTTATTGGAGTTATAAACCAACTTAGCTATCGAACGGGGGCCTCACATTGTACGTTTAATTACCAGGGGGTATTCTGTTTGCTCCTCAAATCGCCGTTCGACATGCCCCTGCTGCGCCATGCGCCTTGCCCGAGCCAGGAGGGCCCTTGAGGATCAGCAGCCTAGCCAGGCGACATAGCTGGCATGGCTTCATTCATGACAGATTCGTATGGGATATCCATAGATGTATATATATATATATATCATTATATATAATGTATAATATATATATAATGTGTAATATATATATATATAATGTATAATATATATATATATATAATGTATAATACATATATACGTATAGTATACGTATATGTATATTATATATAGTATATGTATATGTATATTATATTATATATATATATGTACTTCTGGATCATTTTCTGGTTCAAAGATCATCCTATGATCATGGCCCCGCAACAGCATCAGTATGGCTGGGGGGCCCATAGCTGTACATAGCGTCTAGTAATTCAACATGGCATTGGAAAAGAAATGCCTCAGTTTCATTCATGAGCAAACAATGTTTTCAATGGGGGTTGTCCATTGCCACGAGGTGGGCTCATAGTTCGCTACGTTGGTTAGTTCACTAGGTTCACGATTGGGTTTATGACTGTTTATGGCAGGTATATCTATTATTTAATGGATTTTAATGGGGCCAGCAAATAACTGGGGGCGGGGGCACCAGAGTTATAGAAAGTCATTGATTCGATTCTCGGAAGGTTTGTCCCTCCCAGCCCCAGCTCCACGTCCTTTTCCTGCCGCTTGCTCCGTGACAGCGAAGCGTTTTGCGAAGCGGTTTGCGTCGGTGGAAGTCGTGTCCGTCCTGACAAATTTGGAGGGCAAGAACATGGCTGGGGCTCACCCAGGGCAACGGTAAACGCAGACAACTTTGGTCATTTTTAAAAGCTTCAACAAACCACACATATGGGTGGTCAATCATATGGCGGTTTCCATAAATGGGGGATCCAAAATAGCTGGATGGTGTCTTTGCTGGAAAATCCCAAAGAAAAATGGCATTTTTGAGCCATTTGTTCACATGAAAAGAACATAAAAGAACCCTGCCTCCAAGTGCATCTCCTCCTTTCGATCTTTCGGACCGGAGCAGAGCCAGGCTGGAGGCGATGGGCGATACGTCGTCACCAGAGGACCAGGTGATGGAAGATGGGTGGGGTCCACCCGGCATTCTCCAGCCAACCCAACCTGGGCGGAGACGACGTATCGATGGTTGTCATAAATGTTTGACAATTCAACATGAAATGATCTGTAAGATTGCCATTTTAGAGCACGGGAATCTGCAGGATACCCTTTCTTTGACATAGCTGCGGCATATCACGGCACTGCGGGGCCCCTTTCAAGTCCAGGATTTCCATCTCAAATAGTATCCCATCCGACTATATTTTGACTGTTGGCTTAGGACATCTTCGAAACATCTTCAAAAATCTTGATCACTAGTCTCACTATGTCCCGCAACTAGGTTAACGTCATATCAAACCTCGGTTGCTGCGGCCGTGTTCCCCAAACATCTCCGTTTCGATCACCACGTCACGGGCTGATGCTCGGCGGCGGCCGCAGCAAGGCGTTCGCGCCGGTCCCGCCGCCGGCACCGCAGTCGCGCAGCACATCGCTGCGGTCGGTGGCGCTGAAGTGGCGCAAGCTGCGAAGCAGCTCGGCCTGGCGAATCAATGAACTTGGTATTCAAAAACATCATTCCTAGGGGTTATCATAAAACTTCCAGCTATAGAGGGGGTTAACAACCAAAGGTGGCTAATCATCATTTTTAGATTACGGATGATGAACTATCAACATCTATCAAACAATATCAAACAATCATATAGTTCATTGATAAATTATGGTTGACTAATTATAGGGGATTATACTGCCCAATATATTGGGGATCAAAGTTATTCTCTCTATTAAGAAATACGAGGTGATGCCCTAGTGTGTTTGAGTTGGTTTAGTTTTAGTTCATTAATGTTTCACTAGGGTTTATGGAAGCCAAATCAAACATAAACATATGTAAACCAATTGTATGGATTCTGAGACTGCTAGCGAAGTTGGCGAAGTTCCAGCGGGACATCCAAACTTGAAAACCTTCAGAAGTCCCTCAAGGTCATGATTTTTATTCTTTTTAGTTTTATTAATTACCCCATGTGCGTTGGTCTATGCCCCAAGAATGGCTCTGGTAGTCAAACATGGCTTGCAGGAAAATTCCCCATTAGCTACATTTCCCAGCTATGAACCTCCATGTATTTCTTGGGAGTTCTGAGCTAATTAGCCATTTTTGATGACACCTGATGGTAATTACCCAAAATGTTGATCGAAAAGATCATCATTTCCCCCACTAAAGTATTGCCTTTTGGAGGTCTGCGAACTTTTCAGACCCTTTGATGTCCCCAGATTTTCTTACCCTCTGGTAATCAAACATGGTTTGCTGGACAATCCCCCATTGATAGATGATTTTCCCAGCTGTAAACCTTCATTTAGTTTGGATTTTTTTAGGCCAGCCATGTTTGATGACACCGTTGCCGCAACGCCATCGCAAGGCACTGTGAAGTTGGAATAGGCCATCTCTTCGAGCAGTCCTTCATGGATGACTTTCCTGCACAAATCTTGGATGGGACCAAGTTGGCCAGCAAATATAGCTGGGTAGGTTCATATAATATAATGTAATATAAAGATATATAAAGTCAAGTGTAATACAATATAGTATAATTTGATATAATAGCATAATATGATATAATAGTATAATATGATATAATAAAATATAATAGTATAATATGATATAATAGTATAATATGATATAATAGTATGATATAATATCAGTATAAATATAATCACATCTAAATATATATATATATATATGTACCATGTGATTCCAAACACTTCCTGAGAAGGTACGGCTAACCCCCTGCCATGCTTCCTAAGTTAGAAGGTACGGCTGGATCCATACATCTATAGATATATATATATATATACATACAGTGTATATTACATGATATATATATATATATATGTATTATCCAGATTTGTGGTTGATATGGGGTTGCAAATTGCAATTACAATCGAAAATGGGGATCTAGTTGGGCTATATCCAACAATAACAATGAATAGATATAAATAGTAATGACATATAATGAACAATTATAGCCGTCCTATAGGTGAAAGGACCTGTCCTTATATCCATCTGTAAACATCACCTGTTAGCATTGGAGTGATTTTGTGGCTGGGAACTGGGAGAGCTCAATAGTATCTGAGAAAAAGGGGGATGAATAAACAGTGGACCCACTGCACACACAACATTTTGCCATCTCTATAGTGGCAAATCGTCCACGAAAAAAAAAAATGTGGTTGAGAATTTTGGAGCCATGCCCAAATTTTCAATGGCCGGGATGAACATACCTGAATTCCTCTTGTTGTTGTCTGTTGATTGAGTACAGGACATACGAGTTGCAGCCACCATCGTTGGTAAATTCATAAACCATGTCAATTCCAGTGTTGTTTGATTGGTTATATCCTCTTTGTTTATGAATTACATCATGTAATAGTTTACAAGGTTTGTTTCCCTGTATGGTTTGCTAGGGATACATAGTTCATGAGTTTCCTCTAACAATTAAATGTGGATGTGCATGTTGTTTTCAACTAATGATATCTATACTCAACATGTATTTTGTTTGGTATGAATCGTGTACTTGGTTTCATTGCCCCGAATTGTTAGTTCCTTACCTTGTCGGTTCCTGAATTTGTACCCAAAATGTAGGTCCACCATCAGTTCCGTGGTTTAGTGATTTTCTTCTCATATATATCATATGCATCACTTTTGGTTCCATCAAATGTTTATAATACCAGGAAACATGTGAGGTCAATCCTATCGTTCAATCCCTTGACTTTAATCCATCTGGAACCCAAATGACGCCCATTCCTGCGTGGATAAGCATCCATGTTCAGGGTTCAAAAGCTTCAAAACCAAAGTCATTCAATGAAAACAAACATATGATATCAGGATATCAACTCCTCAACACATCTCAACCATTAGATGTTGGCATTTCTCCCCCATTTCTGGGCAAAAACCCTGTGTTTGTTCCCACGTCGGTCAAGCCATCAGATTCGACCACACCAAAGGCATAGAGGCAGCAGTCGCCCAGGTAACTCCGCAGATTTCGCAGGGCGATGGGTAACCTGGAGACGACTGGGACGATGGATCAAATTGAGGATTGGATGAGCCAAGGTATTTATGAAATAGATGTAAATATAATATGTATATATATATAGAGATGACTCTCTCTCTCTCTCTCTGTGTATATAGCAATGTCTATATAGTCATATCATATCATTTATATATATATAGCCGTGCTTTGATAAGATTTGAAAATAATTGTTATTGATCCAACAACTATGGGAAGTGTTTCAATTTACAAACAAAGAATGTGTATGGTGGAGATTTCCCAACAAATTAATTATAGTGAGATCTCAAGGAACCAAATTATAGGCTAGGAGGACCAAACAATAAATACTATGTGTATATATACTGTATATATGTATATATATATATTATATGTATGTATATATATATATATATGTATGTCTATGTATGTATATATATACTATTATTATATTATATACTACTTTAATGTTTAACATCATCAAGATTGGGTTAACTATGTTTATGTTTAAGATCATCAAAATGCAGGGCCAAGATTGGCCAAGCCACAAACATTGGCTTTATGAAACGACGGAAAAAAGGTCATTGAAGCAGCACACAGGGATGCGACAACTGTGTAATCATGCACAGATGCAAAAAGACATACAACCAGTTTAATTGGCATCGTTATGGACTAAGAAAGCAGCAACATGATAAGGGATATCAACCAATCACACGGTGCAGACACAACCAGTTTAAGTTAGAGCTAGCAGCTAGCGACCACTACAGTCGTGGTGTGGGGAAATCTGTTGGTGGCTACAAATCTAAAGACTTAAAGGAACCGCCAGTGGACTGGTCGTTTTCAGGATCTGAAACACTTCCATTTTGTGGGTATCCTACAATACTGCAACCTTGCAATGGGAAACCCCAGTTGTTTGAAGGGTAAATCATCTCCCAATGCATAACCCTGCAAACCAGAGGATCAAAGCTTTGACTCAAACCATTTTGGGGTTTTCTTCCCTGTCAGAGAGTTCCACGGTCACCGGGACGATTCGTGGCGAGACACACGCGGCTGATGGGAGGATGTTGAGTCTCATCCAGCACTTCATCCAATTGCAGCTTTCCTGACCCGCGCAATGGGAGCTCTGGAAGATGCCCTTGGCCCTGTAAGTGTGACGTATACTTGATACAGTAAAGAAAAATGGAAGGGCAGGAAACACCAGGGAGGTTACTTTGGGGGTGGAAATTGAAATACAAAAAAAGTCAAGCAGAAATACCATCTGAAAATGATGCATGTCACATCATGTCACACTCTTATTCAATTGTCCTGGAGGAATGATCTAAAGCTGGTCTGTCCCAGTATCCCAAGTCTGAAAAAATTGAGGAGTCTGGGCGTCTGACTGAAGAGGTACCTGTTGGTTGAACCTCTTACACTGACGAAAACATCCAATAATTCAAGATGAATGAGATGAAATCCAAGGCAAACGATTCACTTGCAGTACCTCTTGTTCTTGTCAGTTGTTCCTACAGAAGGCATATGTCATATGTCAGTAACAGCTCCTGACCTCGACTGTTTCCATCAAAAAGTCACTGCAATTCAGCAACAGGCCCTACTCCCAGCTCTAACGGTTCAAAGTCACGACCCCAAACGCAAATTGATTGGGGAACAAGGTGGTACCCCATAGTTAGCTAAGTTGGTTTATAGCGAGGTTAAGTATGGTTTATGGTAGATGTATCAATAGTCCATGGGGTTTATAAACCAACCTATAACTGAAGGGATCACCACCTTGAAGTACCGGTTCGTTACTCTAGCAGAGTATAATTTTCGGATGAGGAATCAAGGAGTTTGTTCATCTGTCGGCCCCTGCAGTGGCCTCAAACGGGTTTGTTTCAGAATAGGCCAGCGTACCCTCAACAGATGATCGACATTTGTCCCTTCTAACAACAAATTAACATTTTGGGGTATGTAAATCACCAATACCCCGTTGCTAACACATACACGAATATTCTTGCAGCAAGTATCGATAGTGGAGATTGAAATAAGTCAGGTCCAGTAGACATAGGTCAAAGCGAGCCCGTGGTCTTCTCCAACTAGGCTCCCTCCTCAGTCGTCGAGCTGTCCGTCTATGTCCGCCCCCAATCAGTGGCCATATATAAGGTCTATGCAAGGGGATATACCCCAATATATATATATATATATATTGCTTTTTGTGGTACAATACCTCCAGTTTAGGTACCTGAAATGGCCCTTGACCCAAAGACACGATTCCAGCCACTACCAGCAAAGCAAGACACTTTTACCCTGGGCCCTAACTTAAACCTTCACTATCCAATGGTACCAGTATTGTGGGTGGATTGGAAACCTACCAGCTAGTCCCCGCACTTGGATGTTTCCGAGGGTATCCCTGAATCATCCCATTTTCACCGGATTTAATTATAACCCATCCCTTTTTGGGGGATACCCTCTGGCAATTTAACAGTTTGCTATTGAAAATGGCCATAGAAATAGTTGATGAAATCCCATTAATAGCATGGTGATTTTCCAGTTCGCAAACTGTGAGTTTACCAAAGGATACCCTCTGGTAAACTAACATAGCTATGGGAAATCACCATTTTTAATGGGAAAATCCACCATTTCTATGGTCATTTTCTATGACTATGTTAGATTACCAGAGGGTACCCCCATTGAATGAAAATCTCCATACCTTTGAGGTCACCTGCTCTATCCCTCCGCTTCATCCAGCGCGGCCTCACATCCCATTTCCGCAGCCGCAGCTGCACGCCGTTCTTCGCCGCGTTGCGGCCTCGTCGTCGGAGTCACGTCACCATGTGTTTTTGTTGGGCTTCAATGGAGTGGTTTGAGGTGATGCAACCATGAAAATTGGTGATTTATATTGATTTATTGCGATTTATTGGGTTCAATGGATTGGTTTTGAGGGAAAATCCCCTATAGATGGAGTGTTATAGCTGGGAAAATCATCAAAGTAAATGGTGGATATGATAAACTAACCAAGTTTTGGATGATCAGTGGATTGGTTTGCGGAAAAATATTGACCAGAAACCATGTTTTTTTCCCACCAAATTCAAATTCATTTGGTTTTCGTGCAGTTTTTCGGATGATACTCATGGAACCCCAAAAACACTTAAAAGCTGCTGGGTTACCTAGCTTCCAAGCACTTGTTTTGTATAACGGATCTGATCCCTCATGTAATATGTATCTGTATACTTATTTTGTTGAGATTCCAGATGGCACAAAATTAGTTTTACCATGGTTTATCTATGGAATAGCAAGGGATACCCTATACTTTCGCCACTGGCAGCACGTTTCTCCCTCTAGCGCGATGATTATACCCGCAGCTTCCAGGGAAGAGTAATGATCAATGTTTCCCAAGGGATTATGGCGATTTAATGGGGATTTGACCAAGAAAAGTGGTGGTTTAATTGTGATTTAGTGGTGATTCAATGGGAATATATAATTTGACATAATTCGATCAGAATTCAACTTTCAACGCCATTGCTGCGGCATCATGTCGGCAATTTTCTCAAGGCACTCATCATCACTCATCCTATTTTTGTTCCATCCACAATCTGTATTGCTCAAACTGGATCACGAGTTGCTGAAAATCCAGAAAAAGATCTGTCAACAATATGATGTAGCATTTTGATCCCCCAAAAAAACTATCCGTACATTCCAAACCTATCTCAAAAGTTTATGATAGTTATGTAAGTCCCCACATTCAGCTGCAAGAAAGGAGCTTTGGTATCATTGTCTCACTTCTTGCTGAATTTGACTAGAAAATATCCACACGTTTCTGTTGTAAGCTGAAGGATTACCCATCTTGTTCCCATGGATTCCCACACTTTTCTGTGAAGCTCCCCTTTGTGTTGCTGAACCTTGCCATGTATCTCTGCAGGTTTATTATTCCTACTGGAAGAGAATGGTACATTTGGTAATTCAACCAACCTGTGCTACCTTCTTGGGGCTTTGGGTAAGCCACCAGATCTGTCAGGTAAATTGCCATATGGGTTAGTCATGGTTAGTCTGAAGCAAGGAACTCTTCAATTCACTGCTGAATCACACTTGTCTCTATTAACATTGCCAAAAATATCGCCCCCATTCTGCCATGGGGCCTGCCAGTTGCAGGAGCTCTGTGGACACCTCCGTACAGGACCTCGAGCGATGCGATGCGACGTGGAGATGGGGCCGCGCCCATTTTTTCAACGAATTTATCCAAAAAGAATGGAGAATTCATGGGATTTCTCCGAGAAAATTGCGATTTCATGGGAATTATCCGAGAAAATGTCGATTTCAGGGGATTTAACCAAGGGATGTGATTTCATGGGATCTAACCAAGGGAAATGGTGTTTTTTCTTAGTGGGATTTCACGAACAGAAATGGAGATCTAACATGATTTCACATCCAAGAAATGGATTTAACGTGATTTCACATGATTTTACATTTAACCATCAAACAAGTTCTACTTGACAGTTGCTTTAATGGGAGATTTAGGGGTTTACTCACAGAAATGAATGTACAATCAACAACACTGGGGGTATACTGCAATGGGATAATGAGGACCAAATGTTCTGGGGATTCAGTATCAAAGAATTGCCTTTCACGGGAAAATCTACGGGAGAATCATAGTTGACTTGAGGAACATCTGGATTGACTTTCAGATTGACCTCACAGCGTGTCAGGGGCGTTCAGAAAGAGCAATTCCTGTGGCATCAGCCGGCGGGACACACAACGCAGGGCACTTCGCAACCACGCCGACCTGCAGGGGTGACGGTGCACCTTCTGGAAGGAGGGATACGACGAAGGCTGGAAGCAGCCATACGACGAAGCCTGACAGCAACACCACACCAACACAATCTCCGGGCAAACCAGGCAAAACCATGCAAAACCTCCACCCCCGAATTCGGACGATGGCGCGCCTGTGGCGGGATTGGCATTGCCTTGGTGCGCCCCGCTGACACAAGTGCCTCCATGCCCCGTGTAGCTGCAAATGGGTCATTTGAAGAAGACATATCCTCTTCAAGGAGTTCGTGGGCAGCGGGCCGCGCCATCATGAAAGAGTAAGTTCTACTTGGTGGCATTCTGATGGTATGTCCGTGCTATATGATGATAGTGGTAAATCCGTTATCGGCATCCCTAGATTGGCAAGTTACTATACCGCGTCTGGTGTGCTATTTTTACTCTTACCATGTGCCAACAATGAAGCCAATTGTTGGAGGTGGTTAAGCTAGTAAGTATCAGCATCGGCGGTGTCAATATTAACATTTGTTGATACTGGATGGTTGACTGGTTGACTATAAGATTTGTAAAAACATGTAAAAACTACACACTATCAAATCAGTATGAATGATTTGCATTAGTATTAAATGCAGTGTGATGAAATAGATGGTCAGCCAGCTATGAATGCTACTACAACTATATATAAGTAAGAACTAGATGGTTCATTATTGACAGTCAATAGATGGCTACTAATGATTACATGTCAAATCAATTACCGATAAATGGTAAGAAACTGATAACAGTTCAACATCGTACATAACGATTCACCTTAGCTAGTTGAGCTGTTAGTAATTCAATATGATACATGGGTATAGGTAGATGATAAACATTTATAGATCATTCCAAGATGCTTCTTAATTGTTCTATGTCAAATGAATTATTCTCAGATGCTTCATTCTTCATAGATAGAAGTCGCTAACAACCAATATGTGACTCTTAGCAAATGGTTTCTTATCATTATCTAATAACTTACCCTCTGGTAAACTAACAGTTTGCTATTGAAAATGGCCATAGAAATAATGACTTTTCCCATGAATAGCATGGTGATTCTCTAAATCCCATATAATCCCATTATTCACCATTATTAACCCATTGTGGAAAACCATTAAATCCCATTAAATCACCATTTTTGATGGTTAGTTTACCAGAGGTATAGTGATACTATTTCCCAAGCATTTTCCACTTCGCTCCGGCCAACTGCCCACGACCTGCCCTGTCACCGAGCGGCACGTTGTGTCCCCTGCGGGCGCCCACCACGGAGCTGAGACCAGCGCCGCAGGAGACGTCCAGGACGCGCAAGGGACGATCTGGAAAGGAAGGGATGCATATAGCTATCTATGGTGTGTGTGTGTATATATATATATACAATCATCATAGTCATAGATGTATTTATAGACAATGATAGAAAAATAATTGTCACTATCCTAGGTATATATGTAAATATAGATAGATAGATAGATAGATAGATAGATAGATAGATAGATAGATAGTTAAGTATATAAACTATGTAGATGAAGTTTGCAACTATCAATCTAGATAGATCACTATAGGAAGATATTGAAACACATACATAGGCAGTGATAGACAATGATTCATGGAAAGTGTAACTATCATTAGTAGTTAATCTTTATAAATACTCTATATGTATGTGTATATATCAAGCATAGGTGCATATATGTTTAGAGATAACTATACAACATGATACAACTATATGCAGCTTGGACAACAGTTGTGCCATCTCACGTCCAATCTTAACCTGCAGTACCGCACAAAAAAAAAGTAACTACCTTCTGGTATTTCAAAGTAACTATTGGAAATCAACATATTATATAGATCTATAGCTAAAGAATCTGTAAACGGGCATGTTTGAAATCTATGTTAAAATTCTTGGAGAATACTACCTACTACGTACTCCATCTTTCTATTACTGGCAAAGAAATATATCACAATACAACCAACCTACCAAGTACAGGTTGACCAAGACTAAACACATTTACCAACCTCTTTGCATGGCCAATCTTAGATACCCAGCAATAAAAAGACACCGGTGAATAAATATATAAATCAATAAACATCTATGTATACATTCATCTATAGCAAGAGATCAAACCCATTGGATGGTTTCTAGACTTTCAGTCTGCCATCTAAATGAAGGTTTATATATATATATGTATATATACATATATATATATGTACATATACATATATATACATTTATATATATATATATACATATACATATATATATATACATATATACATATATATATATACATATATACATATATATACATATATACATATATATATATACATATACATATATATATATATATACATATATATGTTAATTTCAGCTGATCCACGTGAGCTCTTGCATGTCCAGGTCTCAACTTGCCATCCCCGCAGGGACTCTTTTGCCTCGAAGGAAAAAGGCNTGTTAATTTCAGCTGATCCACGTGAGCTCTTGCATGTCCAGGTCTCAACTTGCCATCCCCGCAGGGACTCTTTTGCCTCGAAGGAAAAAGGCGCCCAACTGCGACGGCATTGGAATGCCGATTGGTGCTTGTGTCTGCGACCAGTTTTAATA
>BGPT01000120.1:276819-408341 GCA_003297045.1 Symbiodinium sp. clade C Y103 | reverse complement strand
GACTCTTTTGCCTCGAAGGAAAAAGGCGCCCAACTGCGACGGCATTGGAATGCCGATTGGTGCTTGTGTCTGCGACCAGTTTTAATATATATATATATACATATATATATATATACATATATATATATACATATATATATACATATATATATATACATATATATATATATATGTATATATATATATATATCAACCATCCTATCATCCTATAGATGGGTATACAAACCATGTACTGAACCATCCAAAGTTGACCCTTCGGCGCCTGGCAGGCGCGACAATCGTTCAGCGCCTTGTGGCCAGTGAAAGGCATCTGCCTGTTGTTGTGCCTGGTGCAGCGAACGAACCTAACCTCCATATCTAGGGCTTTTTTCTTTTTGTGTAAACTGTGTGTATATATATATATTTATATGTTTATGTAGTGTATATGTAGTGTATATGTATATATATCTATAGAAATTGTTGATAGATCTTAATATCTTAAAATATGAATGTGTAGATCATTGTAGATCTATAGAAAAAATAGGTATCGTATGGTATCGATAGTTAAAAGTCCACCTAACTGGAGGTATCAATAGATTTTAATGTACATACACAGGTTTACGCAACCAAAATGATTTTTCTGGTACCTAAATTCAAATCAGGTGTGTATACATCTAGAGATAATGTCTTACCTGGCACACTTCCTCCGTTGTGAGTGCCTGAATGATTCACTGACCCTGACACGGCCCTGCTGTTCACACCAGCATGGCTACAGTGTGATGAGCCCAAGAATATATTCCAAATTTACCCAGTCCACATCTGGTTCCCACACCATGAAGTGTGTCAAACACCTGTAGAAACCCACAGTATGAACCATCTCCAACATTGTAAATCACTCAGTTCTGGACAACCAGAGGGAAGGCATCCAAGAACCACTGGGATGGGGTTCGTAATTCAGCATGGCTGCAAAATATTGTCCCACACAAAAATGGATGGTTGGATCATCCAAACATGGTCAATCTTCGGTAGTCCACAAAGAAATGATAAGTTGCTGTTTGTGGTGGTTTTTCCATTTATAGCAAAAAAAAACTAAAGGATTAAACTACCCAGCCCATGTTGGGGATGCAACAAATTTTGCTGGCTTTCCAGTGTCAAGTTGTAACCAGAGGATTTATCATTTTGGGAAGTGAAAAACTTCCCGATGCTGGCAACATTCTTTGTCAAGACAATCTTGCCCGTGCTTCAGGTTCCACGTCAAAATTGGGGGTGCAAGCCTTCATTATCCACAATCAAAAATTACAGTAACCCGGTTTTTGGTGGTGAATCCCCTGCTTAATTTATAATCATAATTTTCTCTAGTGCAATGGCCATGAATGGGAAACTCATGGAAAATCCATATTCTTAGGACAAGCCCGCACACGTTAAGCCGCATCCATTCACCAACATCCACTATTCATTGCCCCGGTAGCTCGCTTCACCACGAGGAACGGCGCAGTTTTCACGGGGCGAATGTCCAATTTGTGTTATGTATCCTACAAAATCCCTTTACAGGATAACCCCACTGTCGTTAGTTTTAGTTCTACCCCGATGTTTGAGGGGTAAACTGGGTCAACCACTACTTCCCCGATTCAGACAAATGTGACGATCTTTTATTGTTAACATCCCAATTCTGGCGGAGGAACCTTCCATTTATTCCAAGTTAAACCCATCAAAATCATTCAAAACCCAGGTTTTTCTCTCAGCTAGGCCTGCCGTACATCCGCCAGCAGCCGCGCAAAGATCCACGCCGCCGGCCAAAAGCCCGGGGAGCCCACGGATCTGCGGGGCATAATCTGGGGACAGCACTAAGAAGATGGGGTGTGATAAAGCATGGTTCTGACACAACTGGATGATATTGTTGTGACATTGGTTGTTATAGGGGTTTCTAGTGGAAAATGTGGAAGTTCATTAATATTGTTTTGAATGAAAACCATGCAGTTTTATGTCGATGAAATGGGATTTAACCACAAGAACAAGTATTCGACCCCTTTTTTTAACCGGGGAATTTCGGTGTTTACCCCCCCACAAAAAAAACATGGTGGTAAAGCCAACAACAACGGGGAAGACTGTCGTGGGATAGAATGAGGACGTTACGTCTCATTGATGGATATGATGCGGTAAACCCAGGAATACTAAACAGTCAATCAACATCAATCAATGTGACATAGCGTATCTATCACCGTCATAAATCCAGAGTTACCAATATCTGAATTTACCAAAAGTGAAGTGGGATTGCCAAGAGTAAAATGGGAGCACTGTGTACGAAGCATTTATAAAGTGGTAGACCTAACCCATCCTCGATGACCTCGCAGAAATGGGTCACATCAGGTTTACCACATTAGACATGCGCCCTAGATGGGTATAAGATATATATATATATATTATATCTCAGATTATCTCAGTTTGTATACCACCAGGTCAGTGGGTTGAGTTTATACTATAAATATCTATAAACAGTGGATGGATAATCATAAGCATCTACAGATGGGTTTAGGTCAGGAACCAAATCATCACTGAGGCGCAGCATGTTGTAAATAGCTGTGTCCTAGTAGGTTCATGATTCAGCCGGTGGACTTATGTCCACTTCAGGGACACGGATTCCTCCAGTCTCTTGCCTGATTTCTGATTCGATCAACTCGCCATGTTCATTGTTACAGTAAACTCAAACTAATTAGTTACAGCGTAATTATCTACAACCTATTAGTTACAGTCATTATCTGAATGAAACCTATTGTTTTGGGATGGCTTCACCTGCTTTCCCCCCGCCCCAAAGGTCCTTCCAATTCTTCCAACCCCATTCCCCCGGTGGGTTTTGCGCCTGAGCTTCAGCTGCCCGACCGAGCGAAAATCGAAGACCACCCCATCAGCATCCTGCAACCGAAAGTTGGTTCAGGGTTTCAAGGTTGGCTCCAACCTTGACCAAATACAGGGCCGGCAGATTGCCAATACAAACACACACAAAATATAATTATATATGATTTGAAACCCTTGGCTTCAAGGTCCACTAGGTTTTCAGCAGACTGTTTTGCTGTCTGGTCATTTTGGCGGTGGGTCAATTGATATGTCAATGCCAATCCCAAAACCAGCTGATGGGCGTCAAATTTTGGGCCAGAAACCTTGACTTTAGACAGAAAATTGGGACATAGACTGGTGTCCAACAAGTGCACAGACTTTACTACTGCAGAATGGAAATGGGGCCTTCTCGACGTGGAAAGTACAGAAGAAACATCAAGAAACAAGAGTTTCGGCTGTAAGCTCGACTTGGTGGTTTCTTGACCCCCTGCTAATCCCTGCTAAGCTGCTAGAAAAATCAACTCTTCGTAAATTATGCGGTGAACCCATCTAACTCTAACCCTCAAACACACAAAAAAAACCTGTGTTTACGGCTATAATCCATCCAATAGACTCAAGAATTTGGGGTTTGGTTGCCCACATTTCCCAAGCACCTATTTTCCACACTAACCGCGGACCCCGAAAGCCTCACTGTGGAAAGGCAGCCCCCGTAGAGTGGGCCCAAAGCGGAAAAAACAGCATTGTCTCAGCTGAGGGCGAAGAACGGTTGTTCATTCGAAATGGAACTCGCTTGCAGGAATACAATATGGCTATGGCTCAAAATTATGGTACCAAAAATGGTCATTTTTAATGGTAAATGAATATAAACCAACCAACTATAGGGTTAATAATTTTGAGCCATATCCATCTATGTTCAATGCTGAATTCTTTTTAAAGGCCAGTTGTTGGTGGTTCAGTGTCTTTTTTCCACGTTGTGAGCAACATCAAAAAGTGGGATACGTTTTTTTCAGGAAACTGATTTGGCCATAAGATTCAGGGTTTTCTCAACATGAAAACACTACTATTTATAAAGCTGTCTGGACTTGGCTGTAGGAGAAATGCCAGAGATCGGATACACATACCTTCCAAACAACAGCAATTTTTCAGCCGGTGCTTTCAACTGCAACCCAGGAAGCCGGAGTTTCCCATTGATCCAGTCGGGTGAACTCGTGGTCCCATCATGATATCCTGTCAGATCTTCTGCATCGTCCAAAAAAGATGAAGAGTTGGAAACTTATGCAAATTAAGGGCAACGTATCAATCTATAAGGAACCCATCTTCGAACTGGAAATAGCGGTTTCTAGAATTCTTCCGATAGATTTACAGTACCCATACTCTCTCTTGATACGGCTTAAATAATTGCCACAAGGCACGCGTTTCGCCATGCACTAACCATAATCTATGGTGACCGTGCAGTGACGTCATCCAGATTCTATCCCCAGCACAACTCCAGCATTGTAATCGCTGCCCAGCGACTCAAAGTTCTGCTTCCCATCGGGCCAGCACATAGGCTGCATGGTCTGGCGGGACAACCCTGGTAATAGTGATTGGTTTTTATTAGGATTTCCATCATAGTATAATACACCATAAAAACTAGTGGTCGTACCATGATAGTAGTGGATTGTACCAATCACAATAAACCATCCCCAACCCAAGTGCTCCATGGTGCTGGAAGATTTACCCACATTTACCTCAAAAAATCGGGCCAGTGATGTACATATTCACCATGAAGCCTATGGGATGATCCTCTCGCCTTTTTTTACATAGCAATGGAACATGTACATGATGTTACCCTCTGGTTATTTAACATAGCGAAAATTGCCTATCAATGGAGGTTTTAATGGGAAAATCATCCAAAATTAGCCATTTTCCATGGCTATGTTAAATAGCCAGAGGGGTAATAGGTAAATCCTCCATGATGGACCATTCTCCATAGTTGTATTAAATTACCACACGGCAATCCCCAATATATTGGATAGTGTAACCTGTGTATTACAGTATGACTCAATCAGAGTTTTGGGAAGTGCTCTCATGGCTATAACACAAAATCTTCCTGACCAAACAATCATTTCCAATCTTGGATGCCCTGCATTCTTTCTAAGCTGGTTAGCACCGTATGGTTGTTTAACGTAGCTGTGGAAAATCAACGTTTTTAATAGATACATCATCATAAATAATCTACAAATCTGCCATTTTCCATAGCTATGTTAAAGAGGATACATATCCCCATTTACAACCGAAGATTAGGTTATACTCAAGTACACATCCCCAGAAATGGGATTCCAATATCATACACCGGAACAAATCGGAGGTTGTTTTCGTCAAACATGAGGGTTTACCAAAACAAGAGATCCAAACTCAAACAAGAAATGATCTTTAAAAAACGTGACATGAAGTACTTGAAACCATATCTAGATAGAAAAATAATCCACATTAATCCACTAATCAAGAATCATTCGCCAACATTTACCCAATTGGGCTCACGCCTGAATAAGCCATATATATAAGTGGACCAGTTAGGTGGGGTCCATGTCAATAGGATTTATTCATCCAGGGATGACATCACTTAGATTCCTGATTTGCATATCTTCACATGTATGGTAAAAGATTCGATTCTGACACTACCCATCTAGAAAAGGCTTATCTCAAAAAATGTGTTTTTTTCCTTCATCTCATCTTGACTTGTTTTTGTTTGGCATGTTTAAGACTGCAGGCGGTCGAAACATGCCGAAGTCCCTGAAATGTCCAACTTGCAATCCGTCTGGAGCCTGGTAGTTCTAGAATATTCTAGGGTTGATGAATGAGACTTACAAACCATCCACTCAGATTGTAACGTTTTGCCAATGTGAATTGAACATACTATCGTCTGGCTGTTTTTGTAAGGCATCACTTGATATCACTTTTGGTGAGGTAGTTTGAGACCTTTCGTCTGATAAAGTTGGGTCGGGTTTCTCCACTTTTTGCATCCGCCAAAGCCAATCCTCTAAGACCCTCAGTTGATACTTCATTTTGTCTGTTGAAATCACCATTCCTTCCGCAAAGGCCATGTTGAATCATCACTTCAAGTCAAGAAAATCAAGAACCAAAAATAAAATGGTGGTTCAGATGTTCTTGACCATTCATTGACTTGATGCATAGTTTAGTCTGTTGGTGTTGTCGACCACTTATTGGTTTTGATTTCCAATGATTTCCACTACATTTATGGAACCAGTTGGGAACACAAAAGAAGTGAAGGGCATTTATATAGTATCATCATGCCCATTGCCCATCGTCATCGTTGACAGCATCAACGAAATAACATCAGTTCAGACAATATGTTCCCAGTGTCAATTCTTATACTTATTGTTATTTGTTACTGTCTATCGGCTATTCGTGAACCTCTTGAAGATACCAGAAATCAAAAAGCAGAAATCTGTATACCCACTCTAGATGAAAGTAGATTTACCACCCTCTTATACCCGCCTCATACGTACTCACAACAGTATCCATTCTTTACCTGGTGGATCCACATTGTTGGGATTATATATACCCCCTTAAATAGAATACACAATACATATCAATATATAAATACATAATTATATATATATACATATCAATAAACAAATATAGTTCCATTCATCCGTTCATCCATTCATTCATTGATCCATTCATCCATCCATCTGGGTTTTCGTGTCTTCCCAAGCAGATTCAAATTCGCACCTCTCTCATCCAGGAGTCCTCAGCGTATCTGCAGCATTTACCTGAGAGCCAAGCAGAGAGCAGCGGTGAAACCCAAACAAATAAGATGGGTGTGCTATAAGTTGGTTCATAGCCGCCATTAACTATGTAGATATAGATATGTATGTATAAGATGGATCTGTCTGAAAATGTTTAGACCCTTCAACTCCAGCAATTTATGATTTCACTGGAACATGATGACTAACCGGCAGATTTGGGGGTACCCGTACCCTGTGTTCAGGTTAGACAAGAAACATGGATTGTGTTTCTTTTGGTTTTCCGCATCAGAAATCGTTGACCCAACAAATCACCTGAAACAAGGTGGTGCCCCAACTCCTTAATTAGCTACTTTGGGCACTAGTTCACTAGGTGAATGAACCATGGTTTATGAATGTTTATGATATATCATGATATATCTATCATGATTATCTATCTATATCTATACTTTTTGGCTGTATAAACTAACAAACATCACTGGGGGATACCACCTGGCCGAACCCCTGCTCTATGTTTTGGGGGCACACAATGAGGGAATTTACCGACCGGGATAGACACCCGGTGAAGTCCTTATAGTGATTGGCTGCTTAAATACCACATGTCGGGTGGGCTAAATCGAAATTATGGATCGTGAAACCACATTTGTTGATAGGAATCCTCCTTTGGGCTAATATAATCCTCAAATTCAGAGCTTTCGGTCCAAAATAACCATCCACTCTTCCGGTAAAATGGCCCATGTGTTCAACCATGTTTGGCAATGTATCTATTGTTATCCATTGCATTCTGTCTCTGGCCCAGCTGCTGTACCCCAAAGAGCCAGGGAAGCAGTGCTGCATCAACGGGCTCGCCTGCAGCCATCGGAGGATCAACCATCAAAAATGGTGATTTAATGGGATTTAATGGTTTTCCACAATGGGTTAATAATGGTGAATAATGGGATTATATGGGATTTACCCTCTGGTAAACTAACAGTTTGCTATGGAAAATCACCATTTTTTATGGGAAAATCCACTATTTCTATGGCGAATTTTCCATAGTTATGTTAGTTTTACCAGAGGGTAGTCCATTGCTAGTGAAATGACAAGATTTGATTTGTCCTGTTCCCAATAGGATCTTTGGGCACGGGGGATCAAAATGGCGCTCCAAGTGGTTCGTACGATGATCCTCTAAGCGGACTGGCGGTCTTCAACCCCCAAATGGTTCATGTTTGGGTACGTGTTTTGGATATATCTAGCTGAATTGGAGTAGTGTTGGCGTTTGAGATATCTGCTTGAGTCCAGAAAGTGTGCTGCTGAAATGGCTCATTCGGTTCTATGGTTGAATTACATTGAAAATAGTCATATGTTGCTGAGTATGTGCTATCATAACAGATAAATCAGATAGTAACCCCGATGGTTCATTATTTTGGATCATGTATCTGGCTGAATGAGAATAATTCACCCACCTGAAGTAAGGTCACTTGGGGATGCTTTCCTCCCTACTAACCATCCATTTTGTCCTGTCGTTGTGGGGTCATTTGGGGACATCGATCTCAACTGTTCCTGGGCGGATTTCCCTGTTTTTTCATTGGTGCCTTTGGATGATAAGTTTCACCATTTTTCATGGTCAAATCAAATCTACCGCCACTATTGTTGCTTTTTAAATCCCGATTTTTCTGATACTGTAAAAGACATGTTTGATTGGTTCCGTGCCAAAATCTTCTCCCACCTGCATAGCGAAGACCGTCTTCATGACAGCAATCAGCACACGCCCACGGGGCCATGATGGGCCATGGGGGCTCCACGCTAGAGAGGTTTCGGTCTATGTCTCTACTGTTGGAGTAGCTTCAAACGTGGGGAATTGACCAACAAACATGGGCATAAATATGGATTAATAGTTGTTGTTACTTGATGTTACTTGATGTTACTTGATCAGTTGCTTGTTTCTCTGACAAATGCTAGACTTGTTGAGAGTCAGGTTGATCGGTGGGGGTTCCCTTCAGCGTCCAGTTATATGGCTTTGTTTGAAAATGGGGTGCCCCGTTCCATTGACTGGTTGAAGCTGCTTGATCACCATCTTCCACATCTAAATGGCTTAAGTGTGGTATCCCCCACTTTTACACACAACATGACAAAACACGTGTATATATATATATACATAACAAACTAATAATCAGAAAATGGAAATGATAATAACAATAATGATATAATTTCAAATATTATAGAGCCGGAAAACCACTTGAACAGAGCCAGATCCTTCAGTTCCATTATGCTGGCCATTTTGAGCCGAGGCTGCACGCCCGTCGCTCTTTGGATTTTGGCCTTGGCAATTTTTGTAAGCCACGTGGCAACATCATATCAATTAACACTACCTTCTAGCAATGATGACAATGATGATTAAAAAACAAATGAGTTAAGAACAACAACAGATTCAATCTCAATTAAATATCCCTTCTCCTATTCTCCTATAGTTCCAAGTTGATTAGTTATTTCACCCCATCAACAGGTTTGCCAATTGGATTGATGACCAGTGGGAACCGTGGTGGAGTTGTTAATCCATTTGATGGGGTGAAAAGCTCCATTTGATAGCGGGGCAATATGGAGATTTCCTAGAATCAGACCATTTCAGTCTTGAAACTTATGGTTTTGGATGGTTTTGGATAGTTTGGGATGGTTTTGGGGATCCCCGATTTAAGAAACCTCCATATGGATCCATATGGTTCCTTGTACCGTTGTATCCCTCCATCACGCCCCATGTGGCCTTTTCTTTCTCTCACAACTCTGTGCAACATTTCCACTGCTTGGAGTGATATAAGTCATGTCAGTCACGATTCCAACCGTTTTTCGGGCGCTTGAAATCATGACAACCCTCTGCAAAGACAGCTGTCTAAGGAGTCTAAAATTGACCCGCCTCGCAGCAGGGTGACGGTTGCTCCTTATCTGATTGGTGGTTTCAGGCCATCCCAAGAGTATGATGTGGAGATCATCGGACTAGATCTTGCAAACCATATTTGAATCCACCGACCAGTCATAAATGATGATCCATTTGGATAATCTGCGTTGATTTATCGTCACTGACGATATCATCATATACAATCAGTCGTCAAGTGATGATCCGTCATCACGGACGACTTCGTGTGTTTGATGGTCATCCACTCATATTACATCAAACACATCTCAGGGTGGTGAGTACTCAAAACGAGACTCACCGATTCCATTCCCAGTGTAGAGAAGGCATCATATTCTTTTGATTAGCTCAATTTTTAACTCAAGCCGACTCAAGCCCATTCAATAATTCTCATCAGCGGACTGCTTGCCAAAACCTTTGCACTGGTTGGTTACTTCAAGCAAAGCAATTTCAGAAACCCCAAATGGGAATGGTTAATGGCATTGGGTTTAGCAAATTACCACATTACCATTGGATTTTTTTCCCATTACTCACTTGAGCTATTCAACATAGCTTGATTGGTTAATCGTTCGGGAGTTGGACAACCTAGGTCATTGAGGATGTTCAAACCCATAGCAGGGAAAGCTATTCTTTTCATGAGATGGGATAATCCACAAAATGTTACTAGCGGATTCCATTTTTGATCGGCCAACTTCATTTCAAACTATTACTAACCACTAGTATATACAATCATTAAATCACTATTCACCACCGTCAACAATCATTAAATCACTACATAATAACTATCTCACCATGATTGAGGGTTTATATATATATATATTATTTACAACCCTGTAGTCCATGATTAAATCAATATTACTATTACCCACTACTAATCACTATTCACAATCACTAAATCACTATCTATCACTGTCACATCACTCTTCACCACTAACAACAACTATTCACCACTTTTCAATCACTATTATACTTACTATTCATAGCTATTAAATCACTATTTTCAACTTGGCTCACGGGTTTCTCCTCTCACCCCTGCGCTGCATCGCCCACGCCGTCGCCCAGTCCGCCAGCGCTTCCGCCAGCAGCACCGTGGCGTGTCCGGCTGCGGCGCGCTCCGCGGCGTTCAGGGCTGAGCAGAAACTCAGGGCGTCGGGGTGCAGCTCCTGGCAGTCTGGGGGATGCTGGGGTAGCTGTGGACTGTTTGAAATATATGTACAACACACCGGAAATATATGGAGTTTTAAAATGTTTTAAAAAAGCTGGAAGGGAAAGATGCGGCTATAGTATCTTTTGCGGCTATAGTATCTTTTTTTGATGCATGCTGATACCCTCGAAAAGACAGAAAAGGTTCGATGAATAAAGCGAAAATTTACAAATCGATTGAAGCACAAATGGGAGGGGGCAAACACATTTCTATCGTAGAATGTTGTAGAAAGATTAAACAAATCCACAGTGAAATCAAAGTGAACCTGCGTGTATTTTCTTTTTATGACCCCCTTTGCTATTCAAACAGTTTGAACCCTAACAATTAGCTGTTTTAAAACCAAGAGAAACCTGTAAACTTGAGCAACACACATGGAGATATGCACTGATAGGATGTGATCAAAGCAGCATCGGATTCACCCAAGAGGACAGCTGAGGCAGAGGTTTTTGTGATGGAAACCAACCTTGCCTGCAAAGGGGATGTCACACTACAACATCTACTGTGCAAGATGTTAGACTCCAAAGGGCATAAGTATGCATAAATAGCATACAGTGCCAAGATCATCAAATGACATGCAACCCAAATGTGGCTGACATCATAGGGTTTATCTTTTCCGTCTTGTCTTGCACATCCTTTGCTAAGCATCAACCAGTCCTCACGGCAAATTTCAGTCTACCCTTATCAATGAAGCATGGTAATGGGAAATGGAAGGTCCAAGTGGACTCGAAACATCATCAATACCCTCTGTTAAACTAGCATAGCTATGGAAAAAAATGCCTATTCATAGTTGATTTACCTAAAGTGGTAATGTTCCATAGTTATGTTAGTTTACCAGAGGGTAGATACACACATTAGAAGTTCATCACATGTTCTGCCAGGCGTTGAAGACATGCACCTCTTCTCCAATGATTTTCAGCAATTCCAAGGTCTTTCGCCACTGGTGTCCCCGCTGGGTGGCGCTGATGGCGCTGTTGTAACCTGGGAAGCGGAACGGCAAAAATTGGCAGATATGACTTGAGATTCAAAAACATATGAGGCAAAGACCCTGTTGGTGATCTGATGGTTTTGACTTGTCTTGAAAAAATAGTACCTATATGATCATTAAACCCATGTGCAATCACCCTGATTGTTGCCTTTTTCACGTAAGTTTCACCGCATTTCCATCCCTCCCAAAAAAACTTAACACACTTGGTGGCTCATCCCAGGTAGGATCAATGGCTCATAACCCCTGCAGGGTAGGGTCAGTCCACTTACAACTGGGCTTATAACATGTTCTAAGATTGGAGAAACATATATATATACATATATATATATACATATATATATATACATATATATATATATACATATATATATACATATATATATATATATATCTATACATATGTATAGGGAGCAATATCCCAATTTATGGAGAAATTGCCGTGGTTACATCTGTTGAATCCCAACGTCTCATAGTGTTGCTGGGTGCAATCACCGTCATCCACCATCTGAGCTATTGAAAATACCCCTATCCCATCTCATTATACTAGTTGGGTTGGTTGATAGGTGTCCTTGCTCTGGGTTATCAGAATCCCCAATAAATTTGCTAGAAGTCCCATTAAGTCCCTATTTCTTAACCAATCAATTAACCAATTAAGTCCCATTGAGTCCCATTAAGTCCCATTAAGTCCCATTAAGTCCCATTAAGTCCCATTAAGTCCCATTAAGTCCCATTAAGTCCCATTGAGTCCCAGTCCCTGTAAGTCTCATTAAATCCCTATTTCACCAATCAACCAGTCCCAGCATCCCAGGTTTATAAACCCATCAACATCCATCGACCAAGCTTTTGGGCTTTTTGGGCTCATCCTGCTCAGCAACTCACCAGGTCTCCCTCTGTCAGTTGCAAAGCCCGCTGCCACCTGAAGGCCTTGCCGCAGGCGCTGCACGCCGCATTTACCCCATAGGACGACGACGACAAGACTTTCGCGTTTCGGAGGAGCTGTGCAACGGTCCTGGCGGGGACGAAGAGAGGATTTGACATGATTTGACCATGCTTTACATTTTTTTCACCATGAAAAATCAGGATTTGACCATAGAAAACATGGATTTGACAATGAAACATTGGGTTTTAACACAGTTTTAATCGATAAAAAATGGTGATTCAACCAACAAAAATCAGATTTAAATAGATTTAATATGATTTTACTATGAAACACAGATATGATCTATTGATATTTATAGTAGCTAAGTCGGTTTAGGTCAATAGTTGTTTCTTTTGGTCTTTAGTTGTGGCGGATAGGTATATATATATATATGTATTGTATATGTATCCAAGTAGGATGGGGTTGTGAATCAACAAACATAACTACGGGGCACCACGTTGATGAGATGGGCTGTGCTAAAAAAAACATGTTTAGGCCTCTGATAATTTTCAAAAGATAGTTGAGGTTGAGGGAATGCAACTTGAGTTTTCTGAATGCATTGCGCAAAAACTGCCCGTTTTAGATACTTGTGTGGAGGGACCTGTGGTGCGACCAGTTCTTTATTGGTTTGTCCCTGACTGCAGTCGGTCAAAGGGAATTGAGCAATGCAATGCAATCAGTCATTCAATCGAGGTTTCGTTTAGGGAATTTAATGTTAGGAAGAAGGGATTGTCTGCAATGAATCCTTTTTATTTGGATTTCGTAACTTTTCCTGCCCTATAGAATAGACGTCAACATTTATGGCAAAGCCGGCCACTCCACCATCCAAGCTCAGCATGAAGCCTGAGGATTCATGGTTAGCCCGTGGCTGGGATCATCCCATTTAGTCTTTGGCTTAACAGGCCTGCGAAACAAGGACAGAACAAGTCCCCTTTTGCTGGGATTCTCCTCCTTCCAAGTTGCTATTATACCTCATTTACAAACGAATTGCTAGGTGGGATACCCTCTGGTAATTTAACATAACTATTGAACATGGCCATTTATAGTGGATTTTCCCATTAAAAATGTTGATTTTCCATAGTTATGTTAGTTTACCAGAGGGTAATCCTAGTAGTATAGGGATAGTATCGTCCCTATCATCTGTGGGATACATCATCCCATGGGAAGCCATGAAGCCATGAGAATTCCGTTCCGTTCAATGGAATACAACCCACAATGTGGGGCCCCCATCCCATAGTTAGAGTTCGTTAGATCGGGTTTACAGTATAACCGGGCCGACATATATGGTTCAGCTTGCAGAGATTCCTGGAGGGCCCACCTTATATGGCTAATCATGTATTGATTGTGAAAGCTTGATTGATGGTTCAGATCCCCCATTGATAACCATGGCACTATCCGTTGTTGTATCTTGTTGTACAATATCGTTTGCTACCTCTATTCATAGCTGCAATCACCATACACTCTAGTCAATCTCGTTCTCAACCAACTTAGTCACTTAGTCCTTCTCGATCCCAATGTTTGATGGTGAAATCATGCTAAATCCACATTCTTGATGATTTATTCATCACTTCGTTTCCTGGTTGAAACCCCCAATTTTCATAGTTGAATCGTGGTCAAGTCATGTCAAGTCCCTCATTTTTGGGATGGTGAACTCCTCCAGAGTCCCCCTTCTTCACATGCGCTCACAGCACTGCTCCAGCTCACCACATCCTGCAAGGGGGCCACGGGAGCATGGGATCGGGCACCAACTATTTCTTGGGCCTCAGATACCGTTCATCAAAGGTGGCTTGATTGAAAATACTCCATTTAGATAGATGATTTTTCCAGCTACAAACCTCCATTTATGGAGGATTTTGCAGCCAGCCACGTTTGATGAACGGTATAATGTGTGCGAAAATGCCATATTACTTGGCGGCTCATCCCAGTTGGTAAGTGGGTTAGTTCACCCCAGTTCTAGCTTGACTAACCCTACTTAGCCTGCTTATCTTCGGTACACCTCCACTTGAGATCCTTTGCCAAAAAGAAACTATTTTCTGCTCCTGCTCCACCGCATGGCAGCTCATGAGGTCCAGCAAAGCAACTCCAACCTTCCAAAGCCTCAGGAGCTGGAAGATGAGCTGAAGAGCACTTGGAAAGCTGGGGGGTTCGATCCACAAACCAATGCTTTTCCTATATTGATCCACCATGTTCGGATGGTTCCCACACTCTCTCCATCTTGACATTAGTTCATATTGGATCATATTGGTATGTCTAAAACTTGGGAACCCCAAGATCAGAAAGTTTATCATAATTCTCACCGCTAGTTTTTCCCATTCTGGAGCATCCATTTTGAGACCAGAATAGACCAGGCCATCTCATTACCGATCTTCCAGCTACCTACACATAGCTACAGTACGTAGTCCTCGATACCCTGCAAACAGATAAAAGTTCTAGCTTTCTAGTCCAAGTTTCCATTTATGGTAAACAACACACTGATTTTCACCAACTACTCAACCGGTTTACCCATCATTTATGAGATGTGTCCCCATTCTTATTGGTGAGATACACCCACCTTCTGTAGGTAAATTCACCATAAGATTGACCCAGTGCATCATTCGGTAGTGGTATCGTGTTGTATCCCTATATTCAATCCTTAAAAAAACGCAATATAACAATATTTTTTGAATACCATCTTGTACTCATACCAATACCCATACTTGATATTCGGGAAGATTGCAAATACCATAGTTGTTTAAGATCTTTAATATGACAATTGCAAAGTGATGTAAAATAGCCATCTGCTTATAGTTTTAGTGATAATCTATCATACATTGCCATAATACCCTTATTGGCAGAACACATATTGTGATATTTTAGTATTTTAGTAGTATACATCAGTATACATAGTGTATTGTAAAATACCCGATATGCAATAGTATTGCCATGACTGTTATCATTCCATACTTAACAAGCTTGACCCACAAATTCCAAGTTGCCCGAAGGCACGCTCACAGGCTGTGATGGCTCCTGAAAAGCTCACCACATTGGGAGAAACCTGATGAACGCGCGTCATCCTGAGCATCGTAAGCCACCAACATTCAGCTGGTCGTGAGGGACACCATGTTTGACCTACAAGGTGGTGAGGTGCATCATAAGGACAAGTGATAATTTGATTGGGAACTAGTAACTAGAAAAAAATAGGATCTATGGCAATCTATGGTAGATACTAATCAATCGTAACTACATGTAACTACTATAACATACTATAACTAGTATAAATAACTAGATGAATTCTATGCTTTATGGTAGATATACGTATAGTATAGTTGGATTTTGTTTCATTATGTTTGATCAACATGGCCATTTCACTGGCGGGGAACCACATTGTACCCTTGCGGATTCAGGTTCTCCTCACAAATCGTGTTTTCGGAGATACCCGCTGGCCATTTTTTGACATGGCTGGAAACTACCCAGCTAAAAACAGAACATCATCTACAAAGGAGTACAACAAAAGAAGATGTTCCTGTTCATGAATGTGATTCCGGGTTGATTTCGATTCCCAAGTTAAGATTGATGTTTCTACCATAAACAATAGAATTCACCTAATTAGTTAACAACATTTATGAACCAGCTTAGCTAACGCATTGGGGCATCACCCGGTATCCAAATTTGTTGTACCCAATTCTTGATCCACACACATACGCTAAACAACATGAGTTCCGATTGCAATGTCACTTCAATTATTTGAGTAGCCTAGTACTATCTAGTACTTCAACCATTCACAGTTTGCCAGGGTCAAAAACTCCATTAAGGTGGTAAAATGTTCCCTACATTGGAAATAGTTGTTTGATAAAGCCACATAAAACGACCACTTCTGTTTGGTTCGTTGCTGTTTCCGGCTTTTGTGAAAGTGGTAAGCACCCAGCATTCAAAGTTCAATGAACCCATGATTGAACCCCATTGAGCGAACCATCATCTCTGGATTCTAGTCCCATGTTTGCAATGCGAAGTCTCCATGTATCTTCTCGGTTTCAGATTTCAGACGGTCGATAACATTTTTGAACAGTTCAACCCAACTCACCACCGTTGAAGTGGATGTTTCATCCATGATCTTTCCTATGCAGCTGAATCCCAGTAGTCCAAGTTTAGACGCTCAATAGTTGGCTGACCCATGAGTCATTAGTGAACTAGTTCCACTAGTAGTACCACCATTTGTGCTGGAAAGAAGTCATCAGATCTCCCCAGTGTTGCTGGTGAAGTTGTAATGAATCATATAATATATAATCATGCCAGGACCTACAGTATATAAAATAAGGTCAAGTTAGTCAGGTTGAAGTAGTTTCCTATATGTATATAAAAGAATACACAGTTATATACAATAGTTCTATATGCAAGACACAAATCACAACTTCCAATGAGATCATAGTGACTTCTTTATGATTCATCCAGATCATCACGTACTATCTCCGGTTCTATCTTCATAATTCTTGGTTTAGCCTTTTTTGAAGCATGACGAGCTCTGACAAACCAAATATTCCTTGCCTTTTACAAGGTTGAAGGTGGTGTCCCACCAGTTATAAGATGGTTATAAACAATGGTAACTATAGAATCTATAGATATATCACTATCTCCATAAACCCAAAGTTATTGAAGTTATGAACCAACTTAGCTAACGAACTGGGGCACCACGTCATAGAAATCGTCACCCCAGTCTCTCCACCAAGTTGCCCTAAGAGCAGTTCCAGCGCTTGGAGCCATTCCCCGCAACGAGCACAGGCGCTGATGACGCAACTGAAGCTGATCACCTCAGTCAGATATCCAGCCCAAGTACCCTGGTGTTCATATGAAAGTAGTTGGTTGTTAATTATTGATGTTCATCCCCCCCATTGCATTCGGGACATCATAGGCTTTGACATGTTTTGACATGTTTTGACAAAGACGCATCCCGATATATTACATAGCCCCATCTACACGAGGGTGGTAACCTGTATGTTTACTCTTTTTAATATGTCAAGTCCAACATATGTTACGGGTCCAAAAATACCGCCTCCCCCCAAATGTCGTTTACTGTGGTTTATAAATCAACAAGAATAACTGAGTGGGGGGCATCAGATTGTAGATAATTATATGTATATATGTATTTAATCAATTGTTTGAGCCGGATGCTACTTTTCTATCCTTTTTGAGGCATTTGTTCATGTGGTTTTGACCCCCGGGCCCTGCGGCCCTGCGCCAAACTGAGGACTCTCACGTTGGGCCTGATCCCATGGAGTTGATTCTCCCATGGCGTCAGGCAGTGGTGCAGAAGCGCCAGGGCCACCAGCCACTGGCCAGCCTATGGGTAGCTGAAATGGAGAGGTACCCACATACGGTGGATGGTTGCGAAATCCTGCACCACCTTCGCTGGTTGAAAGCCTATCAATCATGGGATGAAAGGGATCTTAAGGGAAATTCTTGCAGGAAACTCAGGAAACCCTGATATTCGATGCTACTTTGCATCAAACATGCATACAAAAATAAAGGTGTCCTGTAGATGTTCACTGAATTGCACTGAAACTTTTTCATTGAAGACTGGATAATTGGAGGGGTCTTGAATAATTCAAGGGATATTTACCTGGGCTACCCAAAGTATCAACGAAAATTAGTATGCTTGTTGCGTTTTGTTTATGTAGTGATAAGGTTCATTGGATCAAAACATGTTCTGAAATGGGGGAACCACTGCCATGGGCCATTGATTTCTGATGGTCTATATCTAGAGAATGGTCAAATAAAATCGGTCTGTGTTGCCGGCAATCTGTGGCAATTGGAAATCACTGGGCAATTCTTGTTGAAATTTCCCTCCAATTTTGCTCGAGCCACCGACCGCGCCTTCTCACATGCTCCCAGCAAGCCGTTGCACGTGATCACATTGGGCAGAAGGCCTTGGCATGTGATCACCAAGAGGCGGGCAGTGAGGAAGGAAAATTGACGACTTCACTAGCAAAAAAAGGATTTCAACAACAAAAATGGTGAGTTAGCGATGAAAAATGCTGCTTCAACCATGACTAATGGTGACTTAACAAACAAAAAATTGCAAACCCTATGGATCCAGCCGTACTTTCTTAGGAAGTGTGAGTGGGGTATGATTTAAGGGATTAAGTACCTTCTGATAAATGAAGGTTTTAGTAAGAAAATCATCTACAAATGGTGGATTTTCTATTGCCACGTTTGACTACTAGAGGGTACTGCCATTATACTGGCTGGTTTAAAAGGGCTACGATTATGGATTGTCATTATAGCAACCCTATAAATGTATATATATATATATATATGTAGGTTGAGAACCTGTGGAATACTTACCAATGATCTGCCAGTTGGTATTTTGGGCACTAAATTGAGATCTCAGTATATCCCCTTTTGTACCCCAATCTATCTACTTTTCCTTCCCATTTTTGTTGGTTAAGTCCTATCAGACCACTATTTTTCTTGGATAAATGTTATCTTTTCAGGGCCAATTCTCTCAGTGTTCTCTGAGCCAAAATGGGGCATGGTCAGCATCATCCCTTCGCCCAAGCGGCGCAGAACCAGCATGGTGCACCAGAGATGAATGGCCTGAACCCGCATCACCCGCGTGGTGAAACCATACAAGGCATTATGATATAACCAGTTTAACCGTTTGACCATGGTTTATGGTGGATATATCTATAGTGAATGAGGCTTAATTAGTGTTCTTAAACTGATATTCCAGCTGGTCAATATTCTCTGGCAATTTGTTACATAGCGATGGAAGCCATGGCCTTTTTATGGATAATGTACCGTGATTTCCATAGCGAAGTGTTAAATTACCAAACGGTTAGTTGATCAGTGTTTAAAATCTGAAAATCATGGAAGAGAAGGCACCCTGCATGTTTGCTTAAGAACATAATATCGCCAGTTAAAGTTGGTATATCAGTCTCAATCAAAATGTCCAAATCAAGTTGTTTTTAACTGCACGTCCAAGGTTGAAACTCTTGAAAAAACTATGAGTCTACTGGGATCACGATCCAATTTGTTGGATGGAAAATGTGTCACGTGCTCCGAAGCCACCAGTTTTCATGGTGGGTGATTGATCGAACCTGGCAAGTGGATCATCTACCCTGATATCTACATAGTTACCCTCTGGTAAACTAACATAACTATGGGAAATCACCATTTTTAATGGGAAAATCCACTATAAATGGCCATTTTCTATAGCTATGTTAGTTTACTAGAGGGTAAACGATCTTACAAGTAGGAGGAGTAGAATGAACAATATCTCATTCCGTCCCGAAGTGTCCCTGAATTACCATGATTTACCCACTTGCAAGCAAACTTCGCTGACACCGCAAGTGCGGCTTCCTTATGCCATGGGTTGAGGTGATACCCGTCTGTAGGGTAAAACAGCCTGGTAGCCTTTTTGTTCACATCAAAATAGCTGGTGAATGGATGTTCATCCCCCAAAAAAGAACTAGTAATGGGTTTGTACATGTTTTAGCAAGCTTTACCGTGGTTTTAAATGGATTTAACGTGTTTGAACCCAACCTCACCCCCTGTATCCACCAAGCTATGTTGTGCCGCCCAGGTGCCATTTGCCAATGCCCACTCTTCTCACATGCGCTGATCGTGCTGCTATAGCTGATCACATCGGGCTGAAATCCAGCTGAAGCTAACCTGCGATAGCTGCGCCCCCAAAAGCTGACATTTGCCCCAATGACGCCATTGTTGCTTTCGAAAACCCATATATCTACCATATTCTATAGAAATCCCGAAAATGGGACACCTGGAAATATGAAGTTATACTATTGATATCATCAAACGAACAAACATACTGGTGTGACACTTTTTTCGGCAAACCCGTAGTCGCAGTCCCCTTGGATCCGGTCACTCCGTTGCAGGAGAGAAGCAGAAACGATGCCGTCTGCCATCGTCCTGCCTTCTCCTGAGGCAAAATGGAAGCAGATCCGTTGTGGCTACAGTGGCTACAGCTGTCCCTTGAAAAATATGGGATTTAACCAACAAATATGGTGATATAGAGGATATGTATTACGTAATATAGCAATATAAACGAACAACATGGAAACATCGTATATGGATGTATATGGTATTATATGATGCTGTTGAAGCAGCAATCTAGGCTTAATTGCCATTAAACCATCGTTTTAGGGGTTCTATGTTGCCCAATTCCCATATAGATTGGTGTCAGCTTGTGCTGGTGGATCATAAATTTCAGGCCTTGGGATCAAACTCACGTTGGGGTGACCCAAATCTGACCCATTCTTTCAAGGCCTTTGGAAGAAATGAACTGGTCATCTCAAGAAAAAAAAACCGTTCGTGCCACAAAATCCCAGAATTTCTCAGCATTTTTCCATGAGAAAACTGCCATTTAGGGGGTATACCCGAGGTACCAAAATCAAGTCTTGACCCAAAGGAAGTGATACTCCGACGCTCCCTGGCTTGCCCGCGGTCGGAGGCTTCACCCATGACTGCGAGCACTGTGTTTCATGTATAGAAAATATAGTGTCATCGTTCAATGCGCTATAAAACTTGGAAGAACAAAATTGTTTTTGGACAAAACCCATAGTACTATGTATATGTATATAATTACATATGATTGTTGATATCCTGATATCCATTTGAAATGAATTTCGCCGCCAAAATCCTCCCAGGATAGGTTCCAAGCTTCGCAGACGCTGAGCCCCGCGTTGTACGCCACCCGGTCCCAGCTACCGCGATCGTCACGACGCAGCTGGAGCACCAAGCGCCATCGGCGTTGCGCGGCGATCATCAGGCTGCTGAAACCTGGGAGAGGCGGCGACCCCAAAATGGGACCAGACATGGAGAAGAATGCTGAACAACTGGTCCCATTTTGGTGTATTTTTGAATGATTTTGACAGATTTCACCATCCGTACTTTTGGGGGAAACGAATAAGTTTGAGCCATTTCCGTGTACTAGATGGTGGTTTCGAGGGTACGAAGCATCGCAGATGTTGAAGATGGTAACCTGTTTGGATATACCGATGTAGCCCATTTCCGTTATGACTTACCACTTCTGACATCGCAGGGGGTGGTAAAAGAGAATGTATGGCATTGGGTTCACTACATCAAAATGTGAAGATGCCAAGACATCGTATTTTTGGGTGCCAGTGGTTGTTTGGATGTTCAAAATAAAGGAGGAAAAACATGGAATAACATGGAATTAGTATCAATCCCCCATTTGTAGATGATGTTCCCATTGAAAGCTCCATTTATGGTGTTGTTTCCCATATTTTCCTATGATTTTCCCACTAAAATCCAAATTTATAGGTGATTTACATTGATTTTCCCATAGTTTTCCCATGGTTTTCCCATGGTCTCCCGCTCTCAAGGCTGCCGTGCCACTCACCACGGACGCCTCCAAGCGCCTCGTAGGGAGCCGCGCCATGACATCCAAGGCCATGGGCCACGTTGGGAGATCGTGCGGCGCGTGAGCGAGGGCCAGAGCCTGGGAGGATGGAGATATCTCCATATTTCTGGAGAAATATATGGTATTTATATATATATATATATATACATATATGTATATTTACAGTACATATGTATATATATATATATACATACATATATACATATCTACTAAGCATGATAGGATATCTGTATTTTGCCATATCATATAGGTATATAATCATACGGCTATGGATATATACAGTCACATATTTCTAGTATATCTAAAGCCTGTATATCTATAGTCTGGGAGAATGTTTGGTTTGAACTCAAGAGATGTTTTTTGGTTTTCCTTGTTGTGTTTTGCTTTTTCTTGGTTTTGAGGTGAAAAAGACAAAAAAAACTTGGGTACATAACCCATGACCCTTGACGTAAGTGATCATTTGATGATGCTCGAAGTCCACAGAAAATCATAGTGAATGCCACCAGGATTTCTCCGTCACTTTTGTATCCGCCAAGGTTTTGAGACAGCGAGCACAGGCCCATCCAATTCCTATCGTTTCAAACGAGACGTCGCGACGTGAGGTCGCCATATTCACATGGATGGATTTGATGACATTTATGGAATATATTTGATGGATATATATATATACTTATATATACATATATATACTTACATATATATATATACTTATATATATATATACTTATATATACTTATATATATATACTTATATGTATACATATATACTTATATATACTTATATATATATACTTGTATATACTTTTATATACTTATATATATATTTATGTATACTTATATAAATACTTATATATATATACTTATCTGTATACTTATATCTATACTTATTTATACTTACATATATACTTATATATACATATATATATATACGTATGTATATATGTATATACATATATATATATGTATATATATACGTATATATATATACACATATATATATATATGTCTATACATATGTATATATATATATATAAATCTATATATATAAATATATGTATATATACTTATATATATATATAGATGGAATTTGGTGATTTAATAATGACAATCATGGAGTATGATGATAATGGATGGATCGTCAATGGACTCATCGGTGTCCTACCCATCAATCACAGAGGAATATCATTGTGGATATTGAAGATATAGTAATATAGTACACATAGGTAGACTTGTTTTGGTCGGAAACAGAAGTAAAGGTCTTCACAGAGGCACTTGCAATTATATATTGATCTGACAAGAACGGTCGCAAAAATCCTTCAATCAGATTCGCAAGTCTTTGACAACAATCTCAAATTGCGATCATCCTTCGACTGGATTGAAGATTGAAGATCATCTTCAAGCACAGACAGTCCTGCCAACATTTAAACTTCATTAAACATCATTAAACATTGTTAAACAACATTTAACATCATTAACCATCACGAAACATCATTAAACATCATTAAACATCATTAAACATCATGAAACATCATGAAACATCATTAAACATCATTAACTTCCCGATTTCATTATCAAACGTCACTAAACACATTTAAACATCATTTTTTGCATCATTGAACTCCCCAATTTCCGTGAAAAATCTCCATCTTCCGTGTCGGGCCCAGCGGCACTAATGGCTCCATTGAAGCTGATCACATCCGCCGTTTCCAGGGTCTCCAGCGTGGCGATAGCCTGACCTCGGCCGGTGAAGAGATGGGCCGGAAGAAATTGATGAAAAATAGCACTAAAATGGCAATTTGAGTAACGAAAATAGTGATTAATCAATATTTCATCACATTTGATCATGAAATTTGGAGAAAATGGTCCATATCTTCAGACAGACCCCATATAGAAACCCCAACATATAGATGGAAAAGTGGAAACTAGATGGGTTTGTCTGAAAATAGGGTACCCCTAAATCCTCTGGTTAACACCAACATTTTCCCTATTAAATCACCATTTTATGGGTACATATACACCATTTTCAGACAAACCCATATGATGAAATCATCTAGGAAATATCATCCTTGTGACCTCCTGGAAACACGTTTAAGGGCATCTATTTGGGGACCGTGCCACCCAGTGACGCCACTCGGCGGCTTTGCCACAGCAGCTGATGCAACTGTTGAAACCTCGAGGGACGGGTGCAGCTGGGGTGGAATGAATGGAGATAATCATGGTGATTACCCACAATAAGTTGCCTAGAACTATATATAACATTAACTATATATGGTTATATAGAACTATTTATAATTATAACCATATAAGTTCTATGTATAATATATACGTCTATGTATATATCATGATAAAACTATTGTGTTTTTCGTTCCAAGAAACCCCTGACGTTCGCCTCGCTGCTCTGCAGCAGCTGCACGGCATCCCTCCAGCGACTGCCGCGTTCGCAGCAGGACAGCGCGGTGTTGCAGGTCACGACGTCCGGACGCCTTCGGAGCGGAGCTTCACGGATGGGGAGGCCCCCAAGGTGATGGGAAAACCATGGGAAAACCATGGGAAAACCATGGGAAAACCATGGGAAAACCATGGGAAAACCATGGGAAAACCATGGGAAAATATGGGAAACACCACTATAGATGGAGGTTTTGAATGGGAACATCTTGGTATGGGGGATCAATGGGATCAAGAATGCTTCATAATTGTCGGTTTGAAGGGTTTTTGTGGTGATTTCATGCTGAGTTAAGCATAAACGTTTCGGAAGTTGCAAGCAGCTCCCCCAGAATTGGTTTATGTATGTTTTTTTGCATATGAAGTCTTGATTGGATCCCAAGTTTGACTCGATCAATCCACATAAATCCTCCTTTTGTTCATTGTATTTTGAGAAGATGGTGAGGATTGACCACTTACAGCTTGGGTTTGCTGAAATCTCCATTTTACCTGCGCTCTGTCACACTATACCACTATGTTTGTTTTAAAAACATTCAAAAACCCCATACATGTCACGTCGTCTCGCCACAATTGTCAGAGTGGCAAAATCCCTCTCCACTGGGACACCAGACAGGGTTCCATACCTCGGCATGGGACGAAGGAATTGGCATGCCCAGCGGCAGGACGTGCTCTGAACTTCCAGCAGCCGAAGACAAACAGCCCTGTTGATTAGTTAGTTGATGTTAGTTATTCAATGGGAATTTGAAGATCATTCATTTATGGGGAGCCTATTAAATTTCTAACATAATCACCATTACATCCCGTACACAACTTGTTCATTAAACCCCCACGTTTCTTTGTCTGAATCCCAATGTTAGTGTCTAAAATCCACATCAATCCCCAATTTCTAAACAGAAATCCCAATGTTTAGCTCATTAAGCCATAAAAAAGTCAACATAAATCGCCATTTGACTTCACTAAAAATCCACACAAATCATCCTAAATCACCATTTCTGTACAAGGTGAGGCCCCCCGATGTTTGCTGGTTGATCAATTCCATTGACTACGCTGAGCAGCAGCTGATTTGTACACCTATCCATCATGAATCATACATGATTTAAGCGTGGTGAACGAAGTTCGCCAGCTATGTGGCATCCTATGTTTATTTATTGCTGTTTTGGAAAATAGAGTTGCGCCGATTCCAAGGGATGATTATCATCTTCTTTACAAAATAAACGTGCAATATTTTGTGGTCTACCCCACTTTTGGACAAAGCCCAAACATATCAACATATCATATTGTTTCTATCCTATTATATCCCAAAACATACCCCGATTATGTTCATCAGGATCCAAGAAAAACCAGTCAAATCATTGAAGATCTAAACAGTTCCCAGTCATCTGTTAAAGGTCCAAACCTCCCAGGTCATCATATGCTTGCTCTATATATCTTTATAATATATATATATAGAGATAAACATATGAATATATGTGTATATACATATCTACCCTCATTTATATCAAAATTAGTGTTGGTTGTATACCCCATTCTATTTTTTGAGAGTCATTACAGGTCAAACTAGTTTCCAATCATCCATATATATATATATATACATATATATAAATATATCGTGCATTAAAGGTCCCAATTTCCCAAGATCAGAAATGCAAAATTGGGACACCCGGCACACCAGGCACCCGCCCGCTTTCAAGTCGACGGAAAAGATCCAAGGCCTGGTGCCCCCCAGTGGATGGTTTGTTGCTCTATAACCCCCATGAAGTATAGATATATCTACCAGGTACCATAGATCTACCACATTAACCTGGTTATAAATCAATTTAGCTAAGTATGGGGCACCACCTTGTTTGTTCTGATTCTGACACAAGGAAAAGTGATTCAAATATGTTTAAGCAGAACATGTTTGATTTGATGTACTGTGAAAATGCAGAAAGGATGACATGTTCAACTGGGGAGTTCGCCCAGCAAAAACCCTTCTGTCATCTCCAACCTGGTTGGTTCAGGGCGAGGTTCCCGTGATAATCATGCGCATATTACGTATGACGTATGTATATAAATATGTATGTATATATATATATAGTATATACACATATATACACAGTGGGTTCGTCCATAATCGCCCGATATCACTTGTGCTGTATAACCCCAACCACAACTGGGTCCAAAGTCTGTCAAACATGTGGACAGAAAAGTCTCGGTTGGAAGTGAATAGCAACATTGCTGTAGTATGGAAGTGCAAAAAAAACTAAGTGCAGAACATCATCTTCCAAAATCTTCCAAACACCAAGGTGTCTGTTTGCTTGGTATCTGATGCCACAAGGTGTCAAGGTGTACATTTCTCCTGTTTAAGCGAAGCAAATGGACCAAAGCATGAAAAGAAATTGTGGCAATTTGAAGCTTACCATTTAAGGATATGGAAACCTCTGCGAAGTCCGCTCCGCAGACTTTCCATTCGCTGCCATTTCTGCAGCAATGCTTGAACTCCAATCATGACATGTGAACCATCAAAAGGCATGCATGACGTATTAATTGGACCAAATGCATGTGGAAAAACTTGGTTGCCCTCAAAAGGAAGGTCGTAAACGAACCCATCTGTGGAACGTTCTGACAGGGCACCGGCTGCTTCCCAGGTCTGCTTCCCAGTGTTCCATACAACATCTCAGGGTCTCTGGAAATATTCAGCTAGATCCTCTTCAGACATGATCGCTGACTACAATCTCGGATGGATTGGTGAGATTTCAACCCATAAAAATCAGCAAGTTGCAGCCTCAAACCTTTGTGCCAGGCACTTCTTATGATTTCGTTGCGGGGATCTTCAGAATGGTCAACCCCGATGGCCTGAAAATTACCCCCCAGATGCACCTCGTCCACTTGCCGTGCTTTTCCTGAGATAATCTTGGAAGGGGGCGCAGTGGCCCAAATGCCATGCTATGTGTGTACATATAGATACACCAAAAGGAACTGGGTTGATTCCTGATCTATCATCACAATAGTGATCAATAGTACATAATAGTACATATAAACATATACTAAATTAATGACATGTCAACTAGGGCCATTTTGTAATGGTTCCACCATGTTGCAATATCAGAATATTGCCCATCAGTCATTCAAACTCTCCCCATGACGCAACCACAAAAAAAAATACAGGAGCTTCGTACGCTTCTGGGCCTTCAGACGACATGGGTGTGGGGTCCCATCCTTTACCCTCTGGTGAACTAACATAGCTATTGAAAATTGCCATTTATAGTGAATTTTCCCATTAAAAATGGTGATTTTCCATAGCTATGTTAGTTTACCAGAGGGTAGAAGTGCTGATTGGTCTTGAGGTCCCTATCGATTTTCCAGACATTCACACGTCTCAGTGATCAAAACCATGATCCCTGTCGCAGTGAAAAATGTCGGTCGATGGCCATTCCTCCACAAAAGAAAGACTGGCAAAAACCACATTACCCTCTGGTAAATCAACATAGACCCTGAAAAGTGGTTTCACTGATTGATCTTCCAACCCTATCTGCCAGGGTCTATGGCAATTTACTGGAGAGTATTCTGACCTATTCTTCACCATCATTCACCAAGATCTAGCCACTGGTCCTTGGCTATGTCACTACTTTTCTCGGTCACATCCCCAGTGGTTTTTAGACCAAATGGCTTAAGTTCCTTTTTTTTTGTGGGGAAATTCGCATTTGTTGAGGTTGGTTACAATCTCATGAAGCTACTTTCACGTACAAAGTTCCATTACATCCCTGTTCTTGATTCTGATGAATATATATCCCCTACGTTTGATGATCAAACTGCAATTCCCGTTGGTCACCTCCCCCATGTGTGTTGCCGGTGAACTGCCCAGTTGTGTTGCAGAAATCCATATTTGCTAGTTAAATCATGTTAAATCCACAATTTTTGTGTTACCTAAAATTCATATTTTGGTTGGTTAATATGGTTAATTAAATCCTCATGTTCGTTCGCTAAATCCACACTTCTGCTCATTGGCGCGCCAAGTCTCCCAGTGCATGGATAGCCCTGTTCGCCGCCAGGACACTCTGAATCTCCGCGTCTGCCATGAGCGACGCCGACGGCGGTGGAACTGGAGCCAAAACGTCGGCGCGGCAGTCGGAAATGCCTGGCATCTATGGAAGTATAAATGGTATCATTCCATACTAGAAAAATATATAGTCACAATATTATATATACACATGTTATTCCCCATAAAACTCATAAAACATCCATAGAATCACAATTGCGTGGATTAATCACATTATGAGACACAATCTGGCTGAATCATGATTCACTAACCTGAAAATAGCCGAAACTTGCAGCCAGCTGAGCGGATGATTCTCCTATACTTTCACAATCATTACAGTGACATCACGACGTGAGGTCATTATATTTCATCCAGATAAAGGGCATTGTTTATGGGAATCCTAAGGACCGGACCATACCATATAATGATGTATATATCACAGAATAATATATTGTCATCATCATGATAATGATCACCATTGTGGCACCTCTACTGAAATTGTCCCCCTATTTCTAGTCATTGGGGTAACCTCCATGAGGTTACTCATAAACATGTTAATACAATATAGTTCATAATACAGTCGTGATGATTGTTATGATAACTTTTATCTTTATTCTGACTATATATAATGATAAACATGGCCAACAATGATGAGATCATTTTTGAAACGTAAGACCAACAGTGGAGTTTTTCACGCGACAATGGGATGTAACGTAAGCAACAGGATGGCCAAATATCTGAGACTTTACCAGGTACTTTGAGATGGCGATGGAACATGCATGGAAAATCCCTTGGAGACGCAGGGTTTCAGTGAGAAAATCATCCATAGACAGCTATAAATAGCTGATTCTCCAAGCAGCCATGTTTTTTTTAACGGATGGTCATAAATCACCAAGAAGTATCAGATTCAGGCCTTCCATTACCACCTCATGGGGCTGTCAAAGTCTGGCACCAGCTAGAAACCTCCATTTAGTTCGGGGATTTTTCATGGCGAACTGTTCAATAACCAGAAGGTAATATCCCCTACCCATGGTATGTTGATTCACTCTCATAAATTTTGAGGAGCCATGATTTTTGTTCCCATCCACAAGTGCATACGACTCAACTAGACATCACTGAATGACTCAATGTCTCTTGATTTTTTTCATCACATGTTTTCTAAAACCATGGGCTTTTCCATCAACATTTCACTATTCTTCGTTTTTGATGGTTTCCACCCTGCAGGATGGAGCCAAGGAGTTCCGAAAAACATTGTCACTATGGGGCATGGGGCTGGAAACCACAATCTATTATAAGTCAAAATCACCGAAAATTCATCAGTCGGTATGTGATTACTTCTATTGGTTTTGACTTTGATTGCAGGTTTTGACACCATAGCCCATACCACAACCCCTGCGATCTACCAAACATCAGCCTACTTCAAGATTCATCCCACTTGGTGGCTGGTTAGTATCACCCTAGTCTTCACCCGAGAAATTGTATGGGATTACTATACGGGGACTTGCCATCACCAGGCCTAGTGACTATCTCAGTAGTTTTGATTCTTGGGATCCTCCAGGTACTTGGAAGTTCATCCCAGCAATCGTAGGTGCTGAGACAAAGCCTGGGTATATAATAAGTCCCCTATATACTATCAAACGTGGCAATGGAAAATTAAATCCTCTATTTATAGGAGGATTTTCCATTCCCACGCTAGATTACCGGAGAGCAAGTGAGATTTTCCCATGATAACTGGGTTTTGACTCACCACACAAAAACTCACCAGTTTCCCATTCACCGTGGGATGATCGTGAAGAAAACATCTACCTGAAAAAACATGTAATCACAAACTGTTCTTACTCATAATGGGTAAAACAATGCCATAAACCACCCATTTGGGAATGGTTGAAAACCCTCCTATTTATGTGAATTATGGATGGATTATTATTGTTGTACCAACATTCCCCTCTGGTAAACTGACATAGCTATTGAAAATGGCCATAGAAATAGTAGATTTTCCATTAAAATTTGTAAATTTCCAATATTTTCCATAGTTATGTTAGTTTACCAGAGGATAAATCACCATTTTTTGTAATTAGTTTCCATTTTCAGTCCCCGCTAAACCCTCCCTGTCTCCGACCGCCTTCGACCGTTGGGCTCGAAGAGAAAGTCGCGCACCTGCGGCTCGCCCTAGGTCTAAACCAGGCGGACAGGGGTGGATGAGCAATCAGGATACCCTCTGGTAATTAAACGTAGCTATTGAAAATGGCCATAGAAATGGTGGATTTTCCAATAAAAAATGCTGATTTTCCATAGTTATGTTACGCGCAGGCACCATCGTTTGCCCAAATTTTTCATAGTGTTTCATGTTCTTACATATAACATGTACTATATCCAAAACATAAATGTTATCATGATCATTCTCATATCATGCATCTTGTAATATCATGTATGTTACCATTTAGGCTGGGTTCTTGGTTGGGGAGTATCCTGATTTTTGTATGATTTTACATGTCATTATATATATGACATGTCATATATACATAACATGTATGTTATCATGGTCATGCTCATATCATGTATGTTGTAATATCATGGTGTATGTATGATATTACATGCTATTTAATGTCAAATGACAAATATACAAAACATGTATGTTCTCATGATGATTGTCATGCATGTTGTCATGTTCATGGCATATATGATTTCATCTTCATGTCACTACTGGAATGATGAGACTTGCACCATCTCCTATATCCCGCAGTATATTAGATTCCCGGCGAAAGTGCCTATGAGGGCTTGGCGTCTCCTGCTCGCTTGGCTCACGCCAAAAGAAACAGCGATGGAACGCTGATGATGCCACCCAAGACTGCGTTTCAATTTGAGTCTTGCAATTGGATGTATGCCGTCTGAACCCTCTGCCTTGCCGCAGGGAAACTGGGACAAGAGACAGAGTAGCTGCTTCATGATGACAGGATCGATGATGAGGATGATGAGGACGATGATGATGATGATGATGATGATGATGATGAGGATGAGGATGAGGATGATGATGATGACGACGATGATGATGATGATGATGACGATGATGATGAAAATGATAACCGTCGTTGTGCCTCCGGGCAAACGATGGCGCCTGACCGTTATGTTAGTTTACCAGAGGATATCACCTCAGAAATGGCAATATCATGGGTATTTTTTATTGGGAAAACACTGGTATATCCTCTGGTTCTTAAACATAGCATCACCCATGTAAAGATCATTTTGCCAATAAAACCTCCATTTAGTTCGGGGATGGTCCATGGCGGTGTTTGATTACCAGAGGTGATATAAGCAAAAAGATGGGGAGATGGAACACTTCAATAAATATGGTGCATGTTTTTTGACGTTTGTGAAACATGGAGATGAGACATTACATACAGCCAATACATGGATGGGGAAATGGGCAGAGCAGAGATATGGGAAATCGGCAGGCTATCAGGGCTAAAGTTAGGCGGGTGCGTGGCCGCCCGAATGGAAATAAAACATTGCCATTGTGACATTGTGATCGTAAAAAGACAGAAACTCCTGGTGATGGTGTTAGTGTTGGCGCTGGTGGTGTTGCTGTTGTTGATGATGATGATGTTGTTGTTGATAATGTTGTTGTTGCAGCTGCCTAGAACACAACAACATGTGCTGCTTAAAGCAACATCTTTGCTGCTACAAATCTACATTGTTCTTGAAAAACAAACCCCCAGTGCGCCTCGGCGATCTTCTTCTTCGCCACCACCTCGTGGATTTGTGGATTCCCTAGAAAGATGGGGGGAGGAACCAATGGGAGAATAAAGAAAACATCTACAGTACTCAGCATATCCACCCTTTTTTGAGGTTGCATGACATCCACTTTTTTGAAACTGAAAAGTCCTCTTTGTTCAAGGGTTAAATGTCTGTTTTGGGGGTTAAACTTCCACATGTTGACAGTGAAATCGAAATAATGCGCCACCGAACCGAAGTTGCCTTTTTTTCGGGTTGCCAATAGAATACAGCCCCGACTCATGGCTAAGCTAAAACCCGTGATGTTTATCCTGGTTGCATATATCCCCATAAATATGGCAAAATAGGCCTTTGAAATAGAAAAAAAAAAAGATCCATTAGATTCATTTAATTTCCATTAAGGAACTAACATATACCAAAATAAATTTCGTACAGAAATGATACCGCCAAATAGACTCCCTACGTCAGGGCTTACCTTAGGTCCCAGCCGGTCTCAGCCGGGTTCCCCTTGGGTTGCCCAGACCAGAGAGCTCTCGTTTCTGGGATGGTGGCACTCTGCCTGAGAAAATCGCGGGGGGTCCATCTCAACACTGATGAAAAAAAACATCATGGTGCTGGTTCAAGAATGTTCAAGACCCCTAAATATCTGTTGAACAATGGTTGAACATCAAGAAAATGGCGTCCCTGACAATCTCATTGATCCAGGCAGAGGTCGAAATCCCAGTTGGAAATCAGCAAAAATACAGAAAGGTCAGTGGTACTTTCAATTTATGCGTGCAAAAATATGTTCTACCCTCCGGTAATCAAACATAGCAATTTTAAATCCCTAAAAATAGAGGTTTCAATGGGAAAATCCCCTATAAATGGTGGATTTTCCATTGCCATGTTTGATTACCAGAGGGTACATAATAGCTACTGGTATTTGCATATTGGACCATATTGATATGCATTGTAAGTCGTGTGCGCGCGCCATGTAGAGTTTGAAACAGCACCGCCCATGAAAGCCGCAGAAGTGCTATATATCTCCTCGTTCATTGGTCAAATACATTCTGGCAACCTGGCAATCTTTGCGATTCCCGACTTCAACAGGAAGAGTTGCATAGCCACAATAGGGTACAGCAGAGATCAGCAGAGCACCCATGATTGGATTGTCATTCATACCTGGTGGGTAACTTACCCATCCCAAGAATATGCTTGTCGTCTCAACCAATCATCCCTGGTCGGGAAAAAAAACAGTTGCCCTATTTGAGACATGTGGGTTTGTCTGGAAATAAGGTACCCTATATTCCAATGGATTAAAACCTCATTTTCCCCATTAAAATAGCTATTTGTGGGTATCCCCCATTTTCAGACAAACCCATGTTGAAATCCCAAGCAGATACCATACTCATACAGTAGCACACTTTTTTGACCATCGACAGCCACATCCTGATCATTTCCCCTAAGTCCCCGACCCACAAGCGCGGGCCCGTAGGCGCTCCATACATGGCGAAAGGCCACTCAAGCTGAGGCAAATAGGGAAAAAAAACCGGCTCCTTGGACGTTCATCCTCCCATATAACACTTACCTTACCATCTGGTAAACTAACATAACTAACTATGGAAAATCACCATTTTTAATGGGAAAATCCACTATAGTGTACCAGAGGGTAAGTCAGTGAAGACTCCGAATCAGTTGGTCTGGTCAAACTGTCACGGTTTCGCAGACGGCTTTGGCTAGCAGCATCAACTGACCGCACCAGCATGATGGTCTTACCTCTGTCACCAGTTGATTTCGTGAATCGAATATCCAAGACTAGATGAATAGTGACCACGTCTCAGAACACATTATCCGATTGCGTCCAAATTGTAGCGCTTAAATACTCTGCATTCTTCTTGCAACATGTCCGTTTTTTGACTTTCCAGACCTAGCAAAACTCAGGAGTTGGGGGGGCCGAAGGCTCTGGCACTGTTAGGTGGCCCATACCGATGGTTTCTACGTCCTCTTTTGTTCGTCAAAATCGACAGAAATGAGCCAAAAGGTCACCCGGCACCACCAAATGATTCCACACACAGTATTCAAGAGATTGACGCCCAACCACCACTGGACTTTGTGCACAGCACTAACAACTTGCTTGCAATTGCTATATGAACATGCACATTTCTCAAGAATCTAATTGCTATATTCCGAAGTTTCAAAAAACATTTAAAACAAAAAAAAACATAACAATCACAAGACCTTTTCTTTACATTCAACAAAATTGAGCAGTGTTCACAATATTCCGTCATCCCTTTGTACATTTTGGTTAATGAGGATTCCCACAACAGACTGTGATAATCCAAAATACTGTATATGGGCGGTATAATCCCTGTACTCATCAACCAACACGGGTTTGGCAGCCACTGCTCAAAAACAGGGATATGTTGTTGGTTATATACATATTCCCCTTCTATATCATTAAATCACAATCTGTGTTGCAGTAGTTAATGTTATAGTCATATATCCCCAGTATACTCCTAACTATATTTGAAGTCAACGTGTTCCACCTCTTTGTGACTGGCATAAAACGCTCAAAAATGATGGTACAATGGGATATAATAACCACCAAACATGGAGATTGAAAGAAGAATGAGGTGTCCTCAAACATGGCAAATCCCGAACTCAATGGGCATCTCGAAAAATTATGGGAAAATCATCCAATTTGGAATTTTCCAGCAAGACATGTTTCACTACCAAAGGGTTTGTTGGTCACTGGGGCATAATCGTTATCCCAAGATGTCTCAGGTTAAGAAGCTTCACCGGTGACCTGCAGCAACCTGCACCAAAGACTGGTCGAACCGGTGAAGTCTCAAATTCAGTTCATAGTGATTTGGACTGGTTTCGAATCACAGCAACTACCCCATGATTTTTGAAAAACCACCAGGTGTCCAATCTTTATGGCTCATACCCCCCATGTTTGTTGGTGATTGGTGATTTTCTTCCGTTGCTTGATTTACGAATGTGTAGAGGTAATTACACGTACATATACAACATATACCAAGATATCATATTGTGTTCTATAGTCTTCCACATGTTTCCATATAATGTTTATAGGTACCCTTTCCATTTAATGCTTGGGTACCTTATATAATTCTAACGTATAACATCATCAAACTAAACGAACTAGTACAAGCCACATCAACTCTGACGAAGCACTCTGGAATCACCACAGAGCTCCGACTTTTACCCAAGCGATCCAAGCGATATGACAAGCTCCACACTTTGGGGCCGAGGACGGGAAGCCCCACGACACTTACAGTGGCCCTTTGGGCCATCGAGTTGCTGCTCAATCTTCAAGTCATGGCAAGACATTGGTGAATTTTAATAGGGGATATCCCCAGTTATAGCAATTTAAATGGGGAAAATGATGACAATCCATTGGTCATGATATGGGACAAAACTTGGTGGATTATCTCGGGGAGTCTTGGTTCCCCGGCTGCACAGTGATACTGATACCCCTGGCATCCAAATGCATCCAACAAATGCATAGAATAGACAACTGTTAGAGAATGATCAATCTCACACCCCGCAACTTAGATGCATATAGCTCAGAATAATTAAATTCCAAAAAGTCCAGTCTAATAATCTAGTGGCCAAATGAAGTCGACCCACAACTTTGTCAAAGTCATGTGATGAACATGAAAAGATTGACTGAGCAGAACTACAGCAATGCACAGCTCAACATTCATCACACAGCAGCCTGTTTCAGGGTAGCAATGCCGGGGGTCAGGGGCTGCCTAAATCCCCACATGATTTTCCCAGCAACCTTCAGTTATAGGGGATTGTCCCTTGCCACGTTTGACTACGGGAGAGTAGGTGGGGTGAGAATCCCACAAAAATATGTTGCTTCTTCACTGCGTTCAAGAAAGCCTTTTCGGATTACCACACTTGGCGAATGGGTGGACACAGATGATCTTACCATTGTGAGCCACGACTTGGGCATGTTCATTTACCTTCCTGTGAACAGACATAGATGTGGAAAACCACCATTCGTAGATCACTTTCCTGGCCATGGGGAAATCATAAGCTCTCGACATCTTTCTGTATGTTTCCCCCAGTGTACCCAAGTGTGTCGATATTTGGTTGTGACCCAGAGAAAAACATCACGATTATGACCCAAAGTCTGAGACAAAAATCAGAGCAAACCAGAATTGAAGGATGTTTGGGGCTGTATAGCTGGTTGTATAGTTCCGCCTTCTTACAGTAATCGTTCTTATCTAATTGTCACTTATGATAGGGTCGTTGTGCCGCAACCGCTTTAACTCGTCCAGGAACATGAACATCTTTCACAGTCAAAATTCAAAATTTCTTTTGTCGAACGTTTCGGCACGGCTATGACATCATCTGACACAAAACTTACTGTAACCCTCAAACTTCAAAATAAAGCAATTCCTATGATTGGTTAGAAAACCTGTTGGCTGCAAAGCAGATGTTTGCCCATGACGGATCCCGCACATACTTTGACATGCTCAAATCTCTTCGCAGAGCCACTGTTTCTTTATTTACAGCACAACAAACTTCAAACCCTATAAGAACCAAAACCTCAAACCCTAAATCCATCTATACCCTAAACTCTGCACCCATCCTGGAAGCCTAAAGTCAAAATCACTGCATATAGCCAGCGTGTTCATTCATCCGACGAGAAACTCAGATATCCCGAGATTTCCCCATGATTTCTCCATGATTGCCCCCTTAAACCACTATGTTTCTTACTTGAATCAGATTATAAAAATGATTAAAACATAAAGACTTTGTTGGTTATCTATATCATCTATATCCCATTAAAACAGATTAACACACCATTCTTGTTGGTTACCCTCTGCTTATTTAACATAGCCATGGAAAATTGCTAATTTTGGATGATTTTCCCATTAAAACCTCCATTTATAGGGGATTTTCTATAGCTATGTTAAACAACCAGAGGGTAAATCCCTTTGCATCACCCATGACATCTGACAGCTGGCACCTCAGGGATACCACTGGCGTCGCCAGGGAGCCATCCAAAAGCCCTCCACGGGTGGAGCCGCTTTCCTTGGGCGGTGTGGTGATTTTTTCGGACTGGAAATGGTGGTTTCCTAAAATGGGGATACCCAAAAATGGATGGTTTATAATGGAAAATCCCAATCTAAAATGGATGATTTGGGGGTACCCCTATTTTAGGAAACCTCCAAATGGGGTTTTAACATGGTTTAACCATCAGAAATGGCAATATCATCGGGATATGATACGGACTCATAGGGATACAATGTGGACCAACAATATGATGAAATATGGAAATGGGGATTTAACATGAAAACGGGAATAGCATCGGGATATATAACACGGATTTCACCAACGAAAGGGGTAGATCACAAAGTGCTGTTCTGGTGAATATTTAGTATCATGTAAGGAACACGGATAACAGTAGTTTATCTTCGAAAGCACCCACCAGCCGTGCAGTGACGACCCTCTCACATTCCCGGGCGGCCGCAGCTCCGCACTTTTAGATTATGTCCCCGCTGGTTTCGAAACCGTCGAATCGCTGGATTTTTGGCGATGTCTTCGACATCGAAATAACCACAGCAACGTCACAGACCTGAATTGGCCACAGGGGTGCTTGTAGGAAAGGGATTGAACCTTGAATTATAGGGATCTTACAGTAATGGGAAATGAAATGAGGATAAATAATTTGGGAAATGAGGATAAACTATAGGAAAATGAGAATAAACCGTATTTTCAGCCCAATGCTTGGACTTCTCAAATTTCCACAAGATGTGGAAAAGGTGATCTGTGGGGCAGTTGATCCCATAGATGCAGGGGCATTTGGGAGTATCCACATCTTTGGACATCCCAAAAGTATGCTTTGAAACTGCTGAACAAAATCATCCACCATATAACTGGATGGTTTTTTTTCCTGCCACTGAGTGGATTTCTACTTGCCTGGTCCAAAAAACACCAAGGCCAAGGCTAGACTTACTTTCCCTGTCCATTTTCATGTTGTGCCTTCTTGGTGTTGAAATTACGCTGGTACCCCTAGATTAAACATGAATTAAACAGTGAAACATCCAGATATCGCCGCTATCTACAATTTCATCTGGCCTATATCCGTACTATATCCTCACATACCCCACCTGAAATGACCTAGTTGCACATGCGGTATAAAAATCCCATCTATTCATTTAAGGGATTTTCCACAAATGGGGGTACCCCAAGATGGTTGGTTTGTAATGGAACATCCTATTAGCATGGATGATTTAGGGGTATGCCCATTTGAGGAAACCTCCATAATGTGTGGATCAACAACAACCTGAAGGACATGGTGCGTCCCAAGCAAGCATGTTTTTGGTGTACTTGGTATCAGGCAATCTTCTCTCAGCTTGATGAAACAACATCAATAACCAATCAACCATTTCTGGTTCTTTCAGAAATTCGAAGATCAACAAGTTGGATCTTCAAACATTTGAAACCTAAGGTGAAATGCGATAGGTCTACGAAATCCACAGTTTAGATTCAGTTTAGACCGCATTTCTTCTTGCTTCAAATTCTCTTTTGTGTCAATTCAATCCATTTTTTTTTCGATCCAACAGTACGGTACTTTTTTGGGGGATTCTATTCACAAAACAAAACAATGGTTGGTTTAGTCCACTTGAAACCTCATTTGGTCTCCAGAAAAATCAGTAGGCTTATATTCAAGCACGTACAGTAAATTTTGCTACAAACTACCAATGTGCCTTCAATTTCCTAATATATTGTTGCTTGAATTCCATGGTTTTCAGATGCGAAACAACGAACAAAATCTTGGGAAGTTTCCCCGAAACTTCAGCTCCAGATCCGCGCTCCATCTCTGCCAGTTTGCAGGAAGGGGATCAGAACCAATGCCAAAGCCACCTGGGAAGGCTGGCTCAATCCTACCTACCCAAAGTTTCTCTGAAAATAGGTCCCAAAATCCCAAGCCATAGTTTATCATGCGTTCCCTCTTATGTAACTAGGATTGTTTTCAGACCCAAATAGTGGGACTTGAGCACAGTTCAGCTAGATGGGATCAACCACCACCCAAAACTGGAAAACCTCCATAGTTCCCCTGGTCTACTCAGCACTTCATAACTAATCCCACCCCAAAGATGAAAAAAACAAACCATGTTTGAAGCACCACCCAAACCCAGAAAACCTCGCAAAACATTGCGACAGTAACATCTCTCTAAACTCATTCACCAAAAGAACTTTAGAAACAAAAGACATTTCTCCATATGTCTTAACCACCATATAAAGAAAACCCATATGACAAGCAAGGCAAACACCCGATATTTATAATTATCCCATAAGAGCAACAATTAGCCACATGCTATAAACAAATTACCAGCATTCACCCCATGAATGACCCAGATCCTCTCGATGGCTAATGGCTCCAACCCCAAGGCCAGTCTTCACCACATACAGAACAGCATGATTGAAAACCATGTTACAACTATATTGCAAAAAAAAAATATAAAACCACGTATGTATACATATATATATATATATATTATATATATATCATATATATATATATCATATATATATATATATTATATATATATATATTATATATATATATTATATATATATATATATTATATATTATATATATATATTATATGTATTATATATATCCAAACTAAGAACAGCCAGACCAACAAAATCCAAGGCACTTCGTGCGAATGTAAATGTAATGCCCTGCTGAGCGCTTTTCTCCAGGTGTTTCTCTGCACGACGAGTCCAGCACCGCTGCGACGCCAGACTGGCGGAACCAGCAAATCGTCCAAGGCTTCCAGGGTTTCGCCTCGGATGATTGTGGAAAATCAGCATCAATGGAGTGGTTTAAGGGAATTTTTACAGGAAACCCCCCGATTTTTTGGGAAAATCCCATGATTTCCTGCAAATGTTCCCTTGAACCAATCCATTGACATCATCATTGACGGGGGAAAATGATGGTTTGAAATGGTTAAGTTCTATCATCATTGATGCGGAAATTCATCACTGTACTTTGAATGATACAAGTTACAAGTTGAAATGATATAGGTTCAAATTGTCAGTATATAGGTCAAAATGATGCACTTTGACCAGCTATACACTGGGTCGATAATTGGGATATAATGGAGACAAAACATATAATTCCTAACAGCAGGGACTGTTCGGTTTCAATCTCTGGGTCTTGGAGTGGTGTTGTGTTTTGTACCCAAGCCAAAAAACCGGAACGGAACGGCAACACTGGAACCTTGGAATTCTGATCCAAACACGAAACATTTATTGCGTTCCTATGTTTTCAGCCCATATCTCATGTAGCTGATATAGTTGATCTGGCTGAATTAAAACAGGTTAACGTTCATTTGGAGATCATTCCCCTACGGATTGTTCAGACCTTTACCCATTGGCTTGATCCCATTTCGGGATTAAACCAGCCTACAGATCCAGCCCCACTTCCTGAGAAGCTACGGCTTTTTCCATCCCCAAGATCATAGCTCAGTCATTTCCTAGCTGGATCCGTAGGTGATGATCATGTTTTTTCCAGAGTTTGTTTTTTTCCAGTATCATCATTACATCCCTTTGTGCCATCATTTTTTTTGTGGGGTAAATCCACTCAAACCACCTTTTTTTCGCGGTCATGTTCCCTTAAATACAACACTGTTCCTAGTTAAATCCCAATGTCATCCAATGTGTTAGTAGTTACACTTGGATTTGCTTCAGGAACACCCAACAAATCAAAAAAAACTATAATTAGTCCCTATAGATTCCCCAAATGCTGGATGTTCCATTGGGAAAATGAAAAATCACCAACAAATCCAGGTCAACCCCCATTTCTTCGAACGTATCAGCCCTGAAATTCCCTGCGCATGCCAAGTCTCCGTCCTCACCATGACGACCACCTCAGCCGAGGGTAGGGGTGTCAGGACTGGGATCAAACCTGCCAGCGGAAAAACCATGGAGATTTCACCATTCAAAGATTTCTGGATTTGACTCTGACGTAATTTCAATTCAAAGATGCTTAAATTCAAACATGGAGATTACACCATTCAAACATTGAGATTCAACATTCAAACATGGAGATTACAAGAATTCAAACCTCAAAAAGCCTGATGTAATCAACAAAAATTGTGACTTCACCAGTCAGTTGATGGGGTTCAACATGGTTCAACCATCGAAAACAAAGATTTAATCCATGAATAATTCATTTGATTTTGTGCCGAGATGGTGACGCAAGCTGATGATCAACCGTTTGATCTGAAGATTCCACTTTTTCGAACAGAGAAACAGATGATTTTACCATCCAACGGGCTGGAAATTCACGAATGAATAACGAATCATAGATGGAATATATGATGATATATGGTTTTGTCTGAAAATATGATACAAAAGAAATGAATTGTCATGGATTGTCATCATTTTCCCTAATAGCGTGTGCCTTTTTGAGCTACCACGTCGATGCTCATCTCACGCTACCCCAGTATTAGTACTGCTGGATATCCATTCCTCGCTACTGGACTGGACACTTGTCCAGAAATATGTTCAGTTACTCGTCGTAGAAATTTGTAAACCACAAGTGCGAATCATCATTCCACACAAATCGTGAAAATCGTTCCGATATGTTCCGACTATATATATATATAGTACAGTGCTATCTTTTAACCCCGCTACCCCAGGCTCCAAACCAGCATCGCCATCTGCTTCCCAAATCGGGTGCGACCACGCCACAAACAAAGGACTCGGCATTGATCATTTCTTTGCTGACCACTTCATGCGATCCTGCGCATTGCCTCATTGCAGCGCTGGTAGCACGGGAGGCACCGGAGGAACTAGTCATGTGGTGAACCCTCAACCATTGGTTGCGAATGTTTGTGAGCGGTGTGCGAGCCAGCTGGCGGGCTTTAAAAACTGAAAGCGATCGTCATCCTATTTATAGGTTGTAACATTAAAACACATTGGAGAAAATCAACCAAATATCAAAGATCCAATGCTTTTCTTCCAGACCATTGCTGTTTAAACAGTTCCTCTTCACCGCCAGATTGGAAGCGGAGCATGACCGATATCATCGCGAATCTCCCATTACCGTTGACAGGCCACTTTTGGCATATTTCCCCGTCGGCAAGTCAAGTCCTAAAATCGTGCAACCAACCATATTATTCATCACATTTTATCGCGCAGAAGCCGATTTGATTCAAGCCAGATCTAAAATAAATACATAAATCATATTCACATCCCTACAAGCCCATGACAATTACCCTACTTGGCACCAGTTGGGTCACAGCCGGGTGCCCCAAAAATACGACATTGCTGCTCAGGAGCAGATTCTGCACGGGCCCAGATTGCGTCAAGGAGGTGGATAGCGCCAGCAGGGTGGCTGAAGCCTTGTTGCAAGTGGGGGATGAAGCAGGGGATACATCAGATCTCAAGCATCAAGAACGGTGGCTAATACAGGTTTATATGATTTAAAGTTATTTAATATGGTTTAGTATGAGTCAATCTTTGGGAGATGATCCATCAAACTCAGCCATTTCTACTGGGCCCTTGCGGATAGCCGCTCTAAGGCGTTGCTCGTGGAATTCTCGGGCTCTATGGTTGGGGAAATGGTAGCAACCAATCTTCAAAAATGGGTTTGACAAACAGAAAAATCATGAAATTCCAGGTTTGACCAACAAAAAAAAACGTTTTTGTGTTGAAACAAACACAACATATAGGGGGGGCTGGGATCACCCAGGGTAGCCTAGATTATCAATCAAAGCATCGGGAGATGAATTCGAGAAATCGTGATATAAGTTCTGAGCATCAGAAATGGGTCCTTAAGAACCCACAAATTTGGGCGTCAACCATGGTGCCATGGTGTCGTATCGTCAAACAACCGGCTCGTAGGTCGGTCTCCATTTCAATGGTGACGTTGCAAATGCGAAATATAAGCTATCAGGGACCACCAACGGCTGAGTCCACATGTTTATGGCTACAGTCCAAAATAAAGGCACTTACTCAGAGTATCTGTATCAAGTCGTAAAAAAGAATGGCAAGCCTTTGCCGTTCATGGACTATTTTGGGCATATCCCACCGTCTGCTGACGTCTGTGTGTCAAGTCCTCACTGTTGCTATCAAAACCTGCTGTCATTTCTCGTTCTGCTGCAATTGCAAGATTGCTGATCCTATCTCCCCTTTTGGTGCGATCAAATTTTAAACAAAACTCATGCTTATCCACCGATATACTGGTAGTAGCATCATGTTCTTTCTTCTCATTTCTATATTCATCATCATAATTATTATCATTATCAATCTAATCATTGCTACCATATCATCATCATGTCATTATCACCATTACCATTATTATCATGCCCATCCGGAGTATCATGACTGTAATCATTAGATATCATTAGTATAGATTCTGATTGGTGGTTTCAACCCATCTGAAAAGAATATGCTCGTCATCGGGGATCACCATACCATTTCTTTGGTTGAAAATCAAAATATCTGAAACAACCAAGCAGCATATATGTATATATAGGGGAATATAGGGGTTATCATCATGATCATCATGAAACTTTTAACTCACATGATTACCATTGTTATCAGTACAACACTATATTCATTCATACATCTGGGGGAAAATCACAAAAAATCACTCATCTGAAACTTGCGGACTTTTGGGGATGACTCCCCGAATCCTAACCATGATTCCAGTGAGGTCACTATCATTATAATTTATAATCATTATAATCATTATTAATGATCGTCACAATAATGCTCAGATGAGAATAATGGTATCATATCATAATGATACTAATCATTGTAACGATAATATAATCATTATAATATATTGTAATCATTATACTGAAAATATATCCTTAAAACCAGTATCATATCATTATCATTGTCACCAAGTGTTCGATATTCATTCATACATCATATTCCCAGAGAAAGACTCCAGCTTTGTCACGGAACCATCTCCCCCTCAAGGTCGAATTTGGCGAAGATCTCCTGAGGCTGGGTGGGAAACCGAACTGGGCGCCTCTACTGACTGGTTGGATGTCCGTCAATTCTGGGACTAAACATGAAATTCTGAATGAATTGATGGATACTATATGATATGATATGATACATAGCTTGTGAATGGAGTTATGATATACTATATGATGATAAATGGATATCCGAGGAACAGAATGATTATGATCAATTGGATTCTATCAATGGGAATCAATATTTTCACGACTCCGATGTAATTGGATTAATGAAATAACGGTTGGAGTTTACTCGATATCGTTGGATAGTGATCATTGGATGTTGATCTACTAACGGCTTTGAAACCATGGTATTTTTCAGATGGATTCGGATCCGAATCATCGTAGGATCATCCAAGCCCGTTGTCCCCCGCTTGTCCCCCATCCTACCGCTTCGAAATTCAGAATGCAGAAACAGATGGGATCTTATTTTTTTTTCTAAAAATGATATAGTCCCATTCCCCGTTCGAAAAGAAAACAGAGACACCATAGTTTACTAGGGTAATCATATACATACACATAATCACATATATATATATATATATTATATATTTAAGAGACGATTCACCATGGGGGTGTTTGGTATGAACAAGGGAAGGGATTACAGGCCTCATATTTCTCATCAGGTGGGGCACCGGTTTGCTAGCCACTGTTGGTTTATCATATCTTATAATTCATGATCAATGATAACTCGTATTTCACTCGGATTTATGGTCTATGGATGTTTGTGGTAGGTGTATCAGTATAAATCTATGGTTGGATGGTACTATAAACCAACTTATAACCTTGGGGGGCACCTCTCTTGCTTGACTTCTTTGACAAGTGGGGTGAATTTTGTTCCGTTGCAAATCCAAAGAAGTTAGGTATTTTTTCCGAACCCTACATCCAATCTTGGTCCCCAACACAATGTCATCAGTGCGAGACCGCCAAACCTGATGCTGGCGACTTAAATGTGAAATCCGTCTTTTGGTTGATGAAATATAAGCGCGTGAAATGCCTGGGTGTGTCCAACCCAATTTGGCGTATCCCCGAAATGTACAATTTCAATGGGACAAGCGATGAAACTCCGTTGGAATTACCCAAATTTCAAACCAACCCACCTGGTCATTTTTTGGGAGGCCCCACCCTGGCCCAAGCCAAGTCGCTGCCAGGTTTGCATATGTCCTAAATACCTTGGCACCAGCAATCACGTTGACAACTGTATTTTTTAAAAAATGAAACAACCCCCTTCCGAAAAAATTGTGCCCAATTCCACAACAAAAAGATCAAACCAACTTACCCTCTGGTAAACTAACATAGCCCATAGCTATTGAAAATGGCCATTTATAGTTGATTTTCCCATTAAAAAGGATTAAAAATGGTGATTTTTCCATTGCTATGTTAGTTTACCAGAGGGTAAATCAAAAACAGAGGTCCCACATTTTCCCACCTTGGCACCTTGTTGGGAATGTAGAACAAACCATCAAAGCTCTGCCAGAGTCCCCTCTGCATGGCCTGCACTGCTTCACGTCCCCGTCCCTCACGTCCCAGGGGTCGCTTCCAAAGTTCCCCGGTGACGTTGCGCAACTGCAGGCGCGAACGCGCCAGCCAGGTGTGGTTGACACCAGGGGTGGACCTGGGAGGGAGAAAAGGTTCCAACTCTGAGGATTTTGTCCAATAAGTCGTCGATTCAAATCGGTCATGTTTGAAATAATCCTACCCCAAATTTGGTAAGCCCAAAGCGGCAAGACTTGATCCTATGACCAAACAGAAACATTGCCAATATTGGGTCCTTTGAACCGAAAGTTCGTTTTGTTGGTTGATAACTATACCAGCATTGACCCCAAAGTGAAGAAGGACAAATCAAGCGCCGACTTGTCGCCCGCCATGAGACCATAGGTGTCTTTAAGAGACAGCTTAGAGAAAGAGCATTGGCAATTGGAAGGCAAGCAATGAAGCCAAGAAAACCACAGAGACAGAAGTGGGAGAGAGGTGGAACATGGTGGAACACAACGAAGGTTTCCTTCCCAAGGACGTGACCCTTCTCAAAGGAACTTCAGCAATCATGGCGTCCAAGACGGCCACACAACTGAGACAAGCGGGAGACAAGCAGGAGATAAGTGCAACAGCATGCGGCCCAAGGCACCCACAGAATGCTGGGAGACATGTGGGAGACACGGAGACACGCCACATGAAGTCACTTGGAACAGGATTTTGATGGTCTTCACCCACCAAAATCGCACAGCGTACTGACAAACAAGCGGGAGACAAATGCAAAATATGGCAAAATCATGCGTTCTAGGGATGCAACCGTTTTAAAAGGAGTATACAATAAGGTATTACAAGAAATAAGAAATAGTAAGAACCCCATGCAGGTGAACTTGTTTGGGGGAAAATCCGTGAATTGAATCAAACGGTGGATGGATTCTACTCCGCATCCAATGGTGACCCCAAATGTGATGTTGATCCCCGTCTTGCCCATTTTTCTATGGATATTCTGTGCGGATGTACTACCATACCACCGGATGTTTGACCGTTCAAACTCTATATGTGATGGTCATATAAGTTGTAAATTCATCTCCCATATTGATTTGATGAAACACTCACATTGATGCTTCAATCCAACGTCTTAATTGTGATAATTTTTACATATATTTTTACTGCGGTTTCCCCAGCATTTTCCAAGGCGCTCCAGTTCCTGGTAGGTCACCAGGCCCTTCTCCGTGAGATCTCCAAAGCCCCAGGCGCTTCGTTCCAGCTGCAGCTTCTGCAAAAGTGCGCAGGGCGACAGGGCAACGTCCAACCTGGGTTTTGGAGATCTCAACCCAGGTGTCCCTGGTGGGTTTAGATGGTTTAGCCTTTGGTAAACATGCAAAAAACATTTTTAGTAGGTAAATCAACCATAAATGGCCATTTTCAATAGCAAACTGTTAGTCATTACCAGAGGGTAGTTGGTTAAGAAACAAGAAATGGGGTCTACCAAGAATTTGATGGGGATATCGATGGAGATTTAAAAAAACACTAGGACCCTGAAAAAATGGGGTTTCACATGTATTTTTTTGCACTTGGGGTGCAGTTTCAGTGAACTAAGTGGATAATACAACCATCTTAGTCATCATTGGAAGGGTCATCATTGTGGTGCCCCAGTTTGTTAGCTAAGTTGCTTTGTAAGACACGCCTCACAAATGGGTTTGTGGTGATTACAAGTAAGATAGTTAGATGGGGTTATCCAACAAACATAACTGGAAAACACCACCTCGGAGGACACATGGAAAATCTCGAGCCATGCTACACCTGGTTTCACCAGTGATGACCCTGAAAACTCGGATGATTTTGGAGGTTCCAATGATCATCACCACTACATTTATACTCTGTCTAAGCCTCATCTACATCAGCAATAAATGTGGCAAGAAGTCAAAACCTTTCACAACGACCAGCCATGACTGTGGGTTCCATGAATCCAACGGGGTGGAATTTCGGTGATGTTTGTTGATTCTTTTAAACCCTATTCCTTCGATACCATCAGCCCCAGGTCAAATATATGAGTTATAAACCCGACTTAGCTAAGGTTTTTTGGCGCCACAAATCGCAGCTCTTTTGGGGCAAACAAGAAGGGATTCCATGGGTTTTGACGAGGGTCTTCATGTAAAGAACGCCCGTGTAGCGTTCGCCCTGCAGTCGTGATAGGCAGCGATAGACGCTCTCCGGCGTCTCGCATTGGAGCGCCGGGTTGTGAGGAATGGCCTGGCTGTGTGGTGAAATTGTGAATTTACCTTCAAATTTTGTTGTTTGAACCACAGGAATTGGGATTGTGGTTTAACTCACACTAAGTGGGATTTAAGCTGCAAAACTGTTACTTAACATAACTTAACCCACACATTGGGTTTAAGCCTAAGCTTCAAACTATGTGACTTCAGTCACACAAATGTTGATTTTGGGCAGAATGATTATCGAACCTGGCAGGGAAGTAGAGTCTCAGAGTCACTATTCTTGCTAGGACACTCATCTATAATCATCTATATATATATATATGTATATAGATACAGTATATATATGTATGTATGTAAATGATGAAATTCCATTGCCACCTTTGCTTTGATTCTCACACCGGGCATGTCATGAATCACTGGCCGCACTAAATCATGGTCACATGTTTGATGGTTTTGGCTGGTAAATCCCGAACTTCATGCGTATTTTTCATGGAAAAATCATGGAAATGGGGAATTGTCAATTGCCATGGTTGATTACCAGAGGGTAAATCATCCCATTAATATATATATATATATCTCTCTCTCATTGATATTTCATTAAATATAATGCAATATCCCACTTATATCCCATTCATATATTAATAGATGATTTTCCCACGTTTTTTCCTTTAAATAGAACACAGAAAGTCAGCATGTTTGATGGTAAATCATATACAATCAATATCCCTTGAGGATGCTTACCAGAAATCCTGGGGTCAACATCACCAAGCGAATTGGATAGTTTACAATTCATCCGAAATAATATATGTGTTAGGCCATTTTAGGGGATAGTTCCCCATGTATAAAGTATAAACAATGTATAAACTATAAACCATCAATGAGGGTGAAGTAGTGTGAGGTAGTTTCAAGACCCAGCATCATCAGCCATGACATTTAATTTCGCATAAGGGCTTGAGCGAGGACACACATGTTGGGTTCATCTTCTCCGTGAAAATGGACCTCCATGGCTAGTTCTGGTATTTCCCAGCCACCTTTGTTTACCATAGGGATCCATAGGGTAACCACAATCTTGGTGCCTCGGCCTCCAAAAAAGCACCAGCCTCCGACACCATAAAGGCCACATTGGGGAAGTAGGCCGCATATTCCGGCAGCAAATGCAGGCGACTGCGACAATGCTCCAACCTGCTTTCGCAGGGAAAACTCCAAGCATTTTATGGAAGTGAACCATGCAACATATGGGATCATGTGGACTTGAATACCATATCATTCAGCAAAAATTATTGGGATTGCAGCAACAAACAGATAGTGATTGAACAATCAAATGGAGATTTGATGAATATATATGATGGAATGTACAATGGGAGGGATTTCTCCTATGTATGAAAAAGGCCATGTTGCATAATCATGCATAATCTATATTCGATGAGTCCACCGCTCATTGCTGTTGAGTGATTTTTGATGGCTTCCCTACCATGGTGCACCCCATTGCCACGGTTGATTTCAAACGGAAAGTAGGACGTGAACCAATCAAACGCAATGAATGTTGGAAGGTTCGAATATATTTTGATTATGGATGCAATACAATTTGAGCTCATCTGCCCTAATCATGGCCTCCCGAAACATTGGAACAATATTGTCCTTTTAGAAAAATATAGAAAAATACAGGGTTCGGTTTGGTATGTGGCTGATTCTCATCTACCTGTTGATTGGTTTTCATGGGGGGAGGGAGAACCCTTAAAGTCTTAAAGTTGACCGACCAATCAGTGGGAACCGGGGGCAGCCATGGGAAGAACATGAACTCTACGAATCAGGTCTCTAGGCTCAACCAATGGTAGCTTCACCATCACTGCATTGTACCTCCAGAAGAATGTCCTGTTGTTGGTCATGCACCATCCAATACCCTCTGGTAAACTACCATAGCTATTGAAAATGGCCATTTATAGTTGATTTTCCCATTAAAACTGGTGATTTTCCATAGCTATGTTAGTTTACCAGAGGGTAACTTTGGTGGCATTCCCATTTTTCTTGGTGCAACCTAGACAATTCGACTGGGCACACCACCACCAGCCCGCGTCACTGGCAGGCCACGTTTCAGTGCAGTGAAGGATCACGAAGACTTTCTTTAAGGATCCGGCAGAACAATTCGCCTCGGCGGCTGGAAGATGTTGACACAACGAGGTGACTTGGACGGCTATACCCACAGATTTCAATGGATTGGTTAATGGGAAAATTTACAGGAAACCTCTATATATCATGGGAAAATCCATGGTTTCCTGTAAATTCTCCCATTAACCAATCCAGTGAACATTATATCACATTATCCCATCAATCTGGATAAATTACAACTATTTTACCAAGCTCCATATTGGGATAGTTGCCCCTACTAACCATCTTTCCGGTAAAGGTAAGGTCGTTAGATTCTATTTACCATTCGGAGGGGATCAGCAAGTGATGGACAAACTCAGTTTGGTAACACTATAGAACTCTACCTCATTCTGTATCCCATATATATATATATATACATAATATATATATATATATATCATAGTTCATCATAGTTCCATAAAATTACATGAGTATACTATATTACATCTGGGCTGCAACCGTGGTTATTAGATGTCATTAAGCACAAAATAGGGTGCTGGTCCTTTCACCCGGTTGTGAGTTGTAAGCAGTCAAGGTAGGGAATCATCATCTTCGGGATGCGAAAGAACAAAGAGTTGAAGTGCCCAATCAGAACTACCCTTCCGTCATCAAACATGGCAATTGGAACGTCTTCCACAAATGGAGGTGAAAATGGAAAAAACAACTGTAAGTACTAGGGCATTCTCCCCTTGCCAAGTTTGATTACCGGAGGGGACAGAATGATTCGCAGGGCATTTTCACAATATGACGCATCCAATGCGTTTTTTTTCAATGGAGGGTCAACAAAACCCGGGATTCATTGGTCTTTTTTGAAATTCCGACGATGTTAGAACCATTCTTGCTGAAATTACCTTGGAACACGACCAACGATCAATATCTCTTTGAGGAGTCCACTAAAGGTCAGGCACTTTCTTAAAAGGTAGCTATAGTAAGGCGCAGTAGGTCTACAACATGGAAATTTATCAGCCAAGCGAAAAACCAATTGGTTCAGGAAAAAGATGTCTTTGTCTTATCTAAACTCGTGGCCTTCATCTTGAAGCTACTCAGGACACATCCCAATACCTGAAAGATGCTGGTTGCATCCCATGAATGAATGTTGAAATCTGTATCTGTATAATGTCTCATGTTTTTTATGCCATGGTCAAAACATGATATATGATCATCCATCCTTTAATGCTAATAGGCATTCATGTTATGGAATTGTGTTTCAACATACATCGATGACCATCCTCCAAAATGAGCAATTTACAGCCATGTACATCAATTTACCCAAGTTTTACGACCATGGCACATATCTCAAACATATCCATATATATATATATATACATACTTATGGATATATGTGCTTAACTAAATACATATATTAGATATAATATATATATATATGTATAGTTATATATATATATACTGTAATATTATATATATAATATAATATATACTATACATTAAAAATATATATGTTATATAATATATTATATATATACACCTAAACTAGAGATGAATCATATAGGTCCCAGGCACCGGCTGCAGCGCCGCGGACGAGGTGTCGGGCCACCTAGGCCATGGTCTCTGCGAGACCAGGAACTGCAGCGTGGCGAGGTCGCGGGGGTCTGTGTAGTCGTAGCGGTGACCGCCTAGCGTGGGAAATTCCCGTGGAAAGTGGTGATGTCACCGAGGAAAAATAGAGGTTTTCTAGGGTTTTCTGGGAAAAATGGAAGTTTTGCTAGGGTTTTCTAGGGAAAATGGAGGTTTTCTAGGGTGTTTTAAGGTTTCTACCATGAAAATGAGGATTTTCGAGGGTTTGAAATACTGTAGTTTGAAACCCAGAAAAATGGGGAGGTTCGAGGGGTTCAATCAAAACAAATAGGGACTTTCGAGGGTTTTTGACCCCCAAAAAATGGAATTGAACGAATCAACACTGGAATATTGGTGATAATGGATTGGGTACTGTAAGCTGGTTTACAACTAATATGGGGTTTATAAACCAACAAACATGACCATTTCGGGGCTCCACAGCACCCACTTGCTTGGAGGATCATCCCGCCAATCGTAATTGGTTCATGATCCTCCAAGATTTTGTGATGATGGGATGAAGGAATGGGTGATGATGAAGGGAGATTTTAAGTCATGAAAAAATGCGCTTTAACATAAAGTTTAACTACCAAAAATTGGTGTGAGATGATGTGAGTACTAAAAACTGGGATTTACATGTGAATAGTGATGAAATGAGGCAAAATAATGGGATGGATATATGAATTCCATTGTGTGCCGATATTTCAGGGCTGATCTCCCCCTTGAAAAGGTTGAAACCTGAAATGATGGGATCTATGCGATCTATGGTGATGATGAATGGGGATGGAATGTCGATGTATTGAGCTGTTTTTTTGGGGGGAAATTAGCGTCCTCAGAGATGGTCCGACCTGGGGATTTCACCGGAGGATTTGCAAATAGCTTCACACATCAACTGCGCATCATCGCTAGGAGGTACCCAAAAAGTCAAAGGGACTATGACCATGTTACCCTCTGGTAAACTAACATAGCTATGGAAAATCACCATTTTTAATGGGAAAATCCACTATTTCAATGGCCATTTTCAGTAGCAAACTGTTAGTTCACCAGAGGGTATGTCATGTCATTTTTCTAATTCGTCCTAAGTCTATGTTCTTCTTACTATGGTGGATCTTGAGATCGATCGGCTATTCCCAATGAATCCCAGTGTAAAAATCCATGGAGTAACAACTGGACTCACCAACAAGCTTTACGGATGATTCATGTGAACTACCCCCCAAACCTGGGATTCTTCAACTATTGATTTCAAGTCCCAAAGATATAGGTTCCCATGGGTCAAGTTTCAAAATGACCCTTTTTCTGCACCCCCAATTACCATGGAGCGCGGAGACCGGCCCTGAGGTATCCCATGTTATGCCCATGGCCATAAGATGGTGACCCTCCGGTGGCCTTCAGGGCTGGGAAGTTCCCTACTGCCATGGAAGTTTAGTTCGCTGAAAAAAATCATTGAACTATAAATGGTGGATTTTTCAGCAAACCATGTGTGATTTCCGGAGGGTGCTTGATTCCACATATGTGTATGGGTCAAAATTCTGGTCCCAAAAATGGTAATGTTTAATGGTAAATCAACATAAACCAACCAAATATAGGGTTAATCATTTTGAACCATAGCCATATCCCAATGTCGTCCCATAAGATGAGATGGATCTTCCCGGAAGCCAAGTGACAAATAAAACCTTTCTGCATGATCTGATGTCGCGAAACATGCTTACAACAAGCTCCGACACCTCAGCAAACCAATTTTTTTCACCAGCAACAAGTGGGTGTGATTGTATTGGAAGAATTGATGATACCCTCTGGGAATCAAACATGGCAATGGAAAATCCACCATTTATAGGGATGTTTCCCACTAAAACCTCCATTTGTAGGCGATGTCCAATTGCGGGGGGTAAACCAAATACCAATTAGGGTACCCAAATCAGAATCCTTCCAAAGTTCGGAACTGAGCAAAATACGGCGGTTTCGTTGACCAAAGCGGTGATTTGCCAAAACAGCAGTGATTCGTCCAGAAAAGAATGAGGGATGAACCAAGAAAGTGAAGATTTCACCAGCCTCAAAAAGGAGTTGGCCCTTTTTAAAATGCTGAGACAATCGCCAGCAAATGGCAACGCCAAGTGGCACGAGAGGTTCTGCACCGTGACGTTGGCCACGGATCCCGCCAGCATTACGGCGCTTAAGGTGGCCATTTCGTTGAAGAGACGATTCTCCTCGAAGACCTGATGGTTTCTTGACGTGTTGACTTACTGGGATATTCATGGGATTTTGACGGGAGTAATGGAATAGAATCTATGAAATGGGATATTCATGGGATACCAGTAGTACCGAAAAAGGCGATGGCGGAAGTTTCAAAGATAGGAAACCTATAGGGGAGGTTGGTTGCTGTGAATGATGGATGGCACGAACCCACTGTTGGATCGACAAGTGGCTGGACGCAGCGCAGTGTGTTTGTAATGTGGTTGTGGTTGTAGATGTGGCTGCAGTTGTGGCTGTAGTTGTGATTGTAATGTAGTTGCAGCTGTAGTTGAGTTGTAGTTGTCGTTGATGTAGTTGTGGCTGTTGTAGTTGTAGTTGTCATGCAGTTGAAGTTGTAGTTGAAGTTGTGGTTGTAGTTGCTGTAGCTGTAGCTGTTGTAGTTGTAGTTAGCTGTTGTAGTTGTAGTTGTCATGTAGGTAAAGTTGTAGTTGAAGTTGTGGTTGTAGTTGCTGTAGTTGTAGCTGTTGTAGTTGTGGTTGTTGTAGTTGTTGTAGTTGTTGTAGTTGTTGTAGTTGTGGCTGTTGTAGTTGTAGCTCTCATGTAGTTGAAGTTGTAGTTGAAGTTGTGGTTGTAATTGTGTTTGTAGTGGTAGTTGTAGTTATAGTTGTTGTAGTTGTGGCTGTTGTAGCTGTGTCATGTAGTTGAAGTTGTAGTTGTAGTTGTAACGCAGTGCAATGCAGTGTAGTGTAGTGGCAGTTGTAGTGGTTGTTGTGGTTGTTGTGGTTGCAGTTGTAGTTGTAGTGGTAGTGGTAGTTGTAGTTGTAGTTGTACTTTTTCGACATCTCAACTTCCAAAGGTGCTCCGAACCCAACAGTTTTGAACACTTTTTCCTTCCAAGTGTGCTTCGTGCCACAACGGCGTGCACTTTTTCCACATCGCAACTTCCAAAAGTGCTCCGACGCTGAAGGGTTTTGTACCTTTTTACTTCCAAATGTGCTTCGCGCCACAACGGCGTGCAATTTTTGATCTCTCATCTGCCCAGATGTCTCCGCACCCGCCGCTTTAGCGAGCCTACTTTTCGACCCTGCGGAGCCACAAAACATTGGAAAAACACAGTGTTTCGCGACTTTCCTACCTTTTTGCGCACCTGCATCTTCTCTCTTCTGACTTTCTCATCTCTGATCTTCTCTCTTCTGACTTTCTTCCTGTCTCAGCTCTTCACATCTTGGCTTTTCCATCTCTCCATATTGTCGGAAGTTTGACTTCTAAACTTCCTTCGATTGATGGGATATGTAGCAATTGGAAAAAAAAAAGACATACCATGAAGATTTGTTTGGGGGATTTAAGCAAGCAGAAAGGGAAGATCATTGGAAATATAATGGGAATATATAGATAGATAACAATGTGGCTTTTCCCTGAAAATGTCGAAAGGCCAAGAGTTTCTCCCGTGGTTTAGCCGTGCAGAAACATGGATTTGCGTCGCCTTGGCGAAGATGGCGAACATGGACGTGATGCGTTTGGGAAGATACCTTGCTGCTGGCTGAATTGCGGGGATTCACCTTCGGGGGATTTACTATATACTATAGTCTAGTTCTGGAAATGATCCATTTATAGATGATTTGCCTATTGACCATGGTGATTTTCCAGAGCTATCTTACAGTACCAGAGGGTTCTTTACCATTAGAATTGCCCAGACATATGGGATGTACTACGGATTTACTCACAATTTCTGACCATCTACAAGAGGGGTAAAAAAAAAATTGGAAACCCGGGACTTAACTGCCTGCAAATATTGACCACACCTGCATTGATTGAACACGGCTGCCGGTGAATTTTCGACCTTCAACCAGTTCCCGGAGCTCAAACATCATGGTGTAACCTTCAGCAATCGTGTGGAGATCTCCGGACGGCCTTGGCATATCCTGGTACCCTGATGAACAGCAGGGGCGAAAAGTTGGGATGTTCATCAACGCCCTGTCATTTTGAGATTATTCAAAAATGTTTATTCATCATTTGGTATGGATCCATACCTACTTGTGAATTGGCAAAAAACATGCGGTGTGGTAACATATTCCAAAGGCTCCGGTAGTTGCGCGTAGGCGGTTGGGGAAGCTGGTAGCATAGATTTTATCGTGCATCTCTGTGGTCAGATTCGCTCCGACATCAGCTTGGAATATGAATGTGGCAAACCCAACGCCATTAGTTGAAATAACTATGGGATAGTATAATATCAATATGATAATATGCAAGTATCCGTAATCTAGTGATAATATGGAAAGTGAATGAACATGAACGAAAATGATGGGATATGATGATAGTAGTCACCATCCCCAATAGCGGTTTATGAAAATGGGCATAGGGTAAGCATACCCCTACCAATAGGATGATGTTTCATATGACCCCCTCCTATGGTTGGTGAATGGGATGGGTCTCCGGCAGTGGGTGTGCCACATTACACTATAAACAAATCTCAGTCACAGGAAGTCCGAAATTTCTCTCCAAATACCAGTCCTCCAGCACTGGGGAGAAGGGTCGGCCGCAGCATGGAGGTTTCAAGTGTTGGTGTCACCATTCGATATTGCTGATGGAAAGACAATGCAACCAATTTTCCCAAGTGAACTTTGCTAAATTACCTAATTCTCCAATCAGGTCGATATCCAATCAAGTACCCTCTGGTAAACTAACATAACTATGGGAAATCATCATTTTTAACGGGAAATCAACTATAAATGGCCATTTTCAATAGCTATGTTAGTTTACCAAAGAGTAATTATGATAAACATTGATAAACTATGATCAACTCATCAAATCTATCCAAACAGCTATCCAGATCCGACCCGGCCGATCTGAAGTTAGAAGGTGAGGCCCCCAAACGATAGCCTTTGTTGACTTATAACGAAGTTATACCTATGGTTTATGGGGGGATATAACATAACTATATACTGTAGTTCGTGGGGTTTATAAACCAACAAACATGACTTGGGGGCCTCACCGTGTAGGATGATTTCATATGATTCCATAGAGATGTTTGAAAAGATTGACTGGTTTATACAACCAAATATCATATGGTTGATTGGTTACAGTATATACCAGGAATCTGTATCTGTCCAATTTCTTGTGGCTAAGCCCCAGATTAGGGATATGTTGGATGGCTATGCTCAGCAGTTTTATCCCAGCAACTCCCGAATCAAACCACACTCCGGCTGTCCTTAGACGCTCCAGGTTCTTGTTGAAGATCCGTTGCTTTTCCACACCTGAAGCCCACAGCAGAGAAAAACAGAGCTATGGCCATTCACCAAGAATGTGGCCCCATGGACGTACCTTCTGAGTGTCGGGGCTACAATCTAAGTTGCCAAGTACCGGCTCAGGAAGTCTTTGGATCCATAGGCAAATGTGGAAAATCCAAACATATCTAAACATCTGATGATTTTTGTTGTCCTTCTACTGGAGAATTAGTAGATGATTTCCAGAAACGAATCACTTTTAGTAGCTGGGTTTGGGGCCAAAGCTTTGGCATGTCGGCATTGAGGCTGATTGGGTGCCAATGGTCCCCAAAGTCGAGAGATCTTCGGAAGATAGGGTTAGATCTTGACCAATATCTAGGTCACGTAGATAGTATCTGTTGAATCATATTGAATATACCCTCTGGCTATTTAACATAGCTATGCTATAGACCGCTCATTTATAGATTATTTGCAGTATGATATGTTTACCTAAAATGGTCATTTTTCAGTTCGCTACCTGAATTTATCACAGGGTATTTGCATATTCATTATATTTTGAATGGTTATTTGACTATCAAGAAGGGAACATCCCAGTCGTCCTAACCTCAAAAACAACTCGGCTGTGTTGGGATGCTTTTCCCAACGCCGAGGGACGTTGAATCCAGCCCCCTATAACCACCCCATACTGTAGGCTTTCAAGATGGATTCAAGTCTAAACCAAGGTTTCCACTGCAGGAGTGTTTACTGGGTAAAGGAACCAGCTGACAAGTTGATGGTTTGGTTGGTTGGTGAGTAAATGTTGACTAATACACTCCGCCCGAAATGTAACACGGAATATCAGACAACGAGAGTTCTACATATGTCCAAAGTCTGAAAGAGAAACATCTTCCAAAGAATTTTTGTCGGAGGTGGAGGCCCTCAGCTTCCGGGTGGCAAAAACTTGGGACAAAACTAAATATGAATGTACACATATATATATGATTATCATATAATAATTTATGTATTTTTTCAAGAGCACATTTATCCTTTCCGGTGCGGCGAGCTTGGTTGAATTCATCACTGGGGTAACAGGCCCAGTCGGGCTGCAAAGTCGTGCCCAATGAGATCGCTAAAGGATTGATTGTTCATCCTCTGGCATTGGCTATGTATATATATACATATATATGTATATATTATATATATACAAAAACTATAAACACATATCATGTCCATTCATGTCCCCTTTTTTCGTTGGTCCAAGTCAGTTGTGTTTCACCTGGCTGCATCTTCCGAATCATCACCGAGCTGCTGAGATGCTGGCGCAGGCTGGGCGAATGCTGAAGCTTTTCCAGTTCTTCGCGAATTTTCCCGATTTGCTTGCCTCCGCGCGGTTGATTACAATGATGATTACTGTACATGGGTTGATTCAAGTGAATTCCTGGGGAGTAATAGGGAATTATAGGTTGATTAAAAGGGACTGATAGGGAGTTGTTTGGCGCCGAGGCCAAGGTCAATGGATTGAAGGATGAGGGTCACTGGATTCCAAGCAACAAATACTTTCCCAAAAATAGAGACTTGATTAAGATATATTAAATGGAAATATGAAGTACTCATAAGTAATGCATCACAACTGGGGATTTGTAAATAAACCAAAGAATGAGTCCACAAAGCGAAAACAACAAACAATAAGTGGTGATGCATGCGGGAATAGGACAGCCAGCAAACATAGGGAATTCAACAAACCAAAGTGGAGATGCAACTAACACAGGGAATTCAGCTACCCAAAGTGGTAATTCCACTAACTAATCAATGGATGGGTTGAAGGGAAAATTTACAGGAAACCATGGATTTTCCCATCAAATATAGGGGTTTCCTGTAAATTTTCCCTTCAACCCATCCAGTGAACTAAAGATAGAGAGTTACTTCAATCTCCGTGTTGGTTGGCTGGGATATGACCCAGAGGATGACGAAGATCAGCACCATATCAGCACCATGCCGGGAAAGAAAAATACCACTACCCTCTGGTAAACTAACATAACTATGGGAAATCACAATTTTTTGGGGGGGAAATCCACTATAAATAGCCATTTTCAATAGCTACGTTTAATTACCAGAGGGTGACATATACCCTCTGGTTATTTAACATAGCCATGGAAAATCCTCGAACTAAATGGAGGTTTATAGCTGGGAAAATTATCTATTAAATGGTGGATTTTCCAGCAAACCACGTTTGATGACACCGGAGGGTACATGGTTTTTGCAGTTTTGCAGAAAGTTTTGCATGGTTTTTCGATGGTTGCAGTAGGTGAATGGTTCGTATCCCCAGGTCCTCTGTTCTGATTCGCATTCGGGATGCGATGGATGGTGAAAATCCCAAGCTATCTGAGAGCCAAGGCTTTGGGATGAAATTCCTCCGCTGAGCCAATGAACCGGTGGTTTGCTGAGAAGGATTTCCACAATGGTTCACATTGTTCTTCCAGTTCTTCCTCTTTTTGGAGAAAATCAAGCTCGTTCTTGAAAGCCAAGCACTCAGGCTGTCTTGGAAGCTGATCACGTCAGCTGTGAACTGGAAACTCCTGAAACGTAGAATCTGGTCGGTTTTTCAGCACTCCCAAACAGTATGCATGTTTGAATATCTTATCCCATGGTCAATGGTTAGTTGTGGTGAAGTAGGCCATGAAGTCCCAACCATGGTGACCCCCATCATGTATCAACAGCACAGAAGATAATCATTTTTACTGCTTGGTGGTGAAGTCACTCCAGTGAAACATGTGAAAGTCAGCCGTTGTGGATCATGATCCAAGACTACAAGGAAAACAACAATCAATCAATAGCATGTAAATAAATATGTATACGTCATTGTATACATGATCTTTAAATGCATAATCTGTACATTTCAAGGTTTACCCTCCAGCAATCAAACATTGCTTGCTGGAACATCCACCATTTCAGATGGATTTCCCAGTCATCTTTGATGACACCGTTGCGGGTAAGACCAGTACTATCAATATAACTATGGGAAATCACCATGCTATTAATGGGAAAATCCACTATTTCGACTGGGCCATGTTCAATAGCAAACTGTTAGTTTACCAGAGGGTATGATATGGTTCATGTTAGATTCCAATGAGCCATAACTAGCCTCTTCTGGATGGTTATATCACTATTGATATCATGAAAAATATGCAGGTCATATACTATTTACCATATAGATGATGTTCCTTTGAAGATCCCCCTTTTTTCCAAATAGAATTGGGGGGTTCCACAAATGGGGGATCCTCCAAATGGATGGTTTATAGTGGAAAACTCTACTAAAATGGATGATTTGGGGGGAACCCCATTGTAGGAAACTTGCATATATCTCTGGAAACTCACCATCTTGAATAGGTAAATCAACTGACTAAATGGCAAGGTTCAGCAGCTATGTTAGTTGACCAGAGGGTACAAGGTGGATATCTAAATATTCCATTGATATCACCGCTTCGGGCATGTGAGGTTCTCTCTCTTGAGGTGCTGCGCATGCTGGTGCTGCCCAGCAACGTGTCTTGTTGTTCTCCTGAATCCAATGGTACCAGATACAACTCCTCAGTTAAGCAACAAACATGGTGATACAATGGGATTTATCCAAGAAAAAAGGTGTTTTCACAGGATTTAAATTTGACCAACAAAACTGGTGTTTTGATGGGATTGGACCAGCTTCCTCATTCTCGTCAGGCCTCAAACTCATAAAGAGCGATCTCTTAGAAATTTGGGGAGTTCAAGATACTTTGACCTGCAAAACTGCTGGATTTAAGCATGAAAAGTTGAAGCACTGATCTTCATCTCCCAAAAAACAACAACGAATTGTGTCTTCCTCCATCAAAACGTATAGAAACAAACGCATCTAGGAAAATTGAAAATCATGATATTTCACTAAACTGAAAAGTTTGGCTATTTTGGGTTACACATAGATCACCCAGGCAATGCTGGACAGATGGCCCCCATTTCTGCCCTGGGACCATCGATCGACGTAGGGTTTTTTTGTGCGATCAGAGGCGAAGCCAAGCAACTTCTTCTGCAGATTGCAATCATCCATGATATCAAAGTCCGCCTTAGGTCACTTGCCAGCTTTCACCCGTGGTGACCCTGTTGACGACATTTTGCGTGCTGGACAAACTACAGAACATCTCCAGAAAACAAGTCATGCTACATGGAAGATAGCCATTTTAGCTTCCAATCAACAGAATCCGTTCAGAACACCTTGACTTACTCTTCTCCTACCTGACATCTCGTTGTTTTCAACCCTTGCAGAATCAGAATCCAAACCCCGGCCATCCAAGTGACCCAGATATCATACCAGGAGCCAGTGAAGAGAAAAATCTTCTCGGTATCCAGGGATTTTGCCAGTTCACAGGGCGAAACTGCCACATCGAACTGCATGTAGAGGATGCCAGCCGAGCCCTGGCTGCTTGAAGGGCTCACTTCCCCTGGAAAAGTTGCATCTGGATTTAGAGATAGCTAGTTGGTGATACTTGGTGCTAGTTGCAGTTGGTAGTTGGTGCTAGTTGCTGCTAGTTGGTGCTATATAGTTGGTGCGTGTTGGCGCGTGTTGCTTTTGGAAGGGGTAGAAAATGCCCACGTAACAACTCTGGACATTGAATAAAACTGTCAGGTTTCATTTCCACTACAAGTATGAATTGCTTTCAGGAGTGGACACCACCAGTTTTTTTTAATGTATGAACACCAATGATAAATTTGAGTACAGTCACCACCTGGCATAGTCTGTTGACCTTGCTAGTTACATCTCCGCGGATCATTTCGCAGGAAAACCCATGGATTTCTGTAGCTATGTTGGTTTACTGATAGCCTCATATGGTGACCCAGGTATACAACATACATCAATATACCATCTAGTTTTGGCTGGTCATATTTCCATGTTCTGCTTGTCAAACTTACCATCCCCCCTGTGTTGCTGGCTAGAGCTAATCCCCCATTTCAGATATTTAAAAAAAAGCATGTTTATGATAGCAAACCCAAAGTATCATACTACTCTGTGCCATTTCTCCACTGATGTCCCTATTAGGCCTACCATGGCCCCATCTTTCACCACTGTGCGGATCCCAACAGAGCCGAAGGCCTTGGAGAGTGGAACCTCCTGTGCGATACACCAATAGGGATCGCCAGTGGTGCAGTGCCGCGTGCGCAGCGGCCAGCTTCTGTAGCCTAGCTCCGTCCGCTGGTTGGGTGAAAACTCCCCCGGAGACCCCACGGATTTCGGACGAGGGTCAAGATGGAGGATGGAAATGTCCGGATGGGATACCCAATTTTTCAGCCAATGTGGCTGAACATGGTATGTAGTGGAGGTAAGCCAATATGGAGACTACGAGCAAATTTTTTTTGTAGGTGTCTGAGGACTCAACTCGACATGCCTGAAAATCAACTTGAACGCAAAATGAGGATATGCAATGATGGGTGGAATGAAGAATCCATCTTCCAGCCAAAGCGGCCATCCTTAGGTGTGGGGTCAGATGCAAGAGGCACAAGCTGGGTGGTTGCGCCGCTCAAAATGTGAGTCAACTGGGACACTCCAAAAAGGTACCATCCCTCAAACAAGCAGAAACACTGCCAAATGTGGTGTTGGAACACTACGTTTCACGAAAAATGTCTGAGTCTCAGGGTCATGTTAGTTGGCGGGATGGTACAACACCTCCTTGCATTACCATAATGGATTCACAAATTGCTGTTCATTTCGAGATTCGACGCCTTTCCACTTTGGGGGAAATCATGTTGAACCATAGCTATTTCTTTGGCATCAGCCACGGGCTGGTGCTGGGAACATCTCATTGCATCCGGTTTCGAAACAAGCGAGCACCATTTTTGGATGGCAGGAACTTGCTGTGTCCCCCGTTCTTGCACAAACCCAAGTATTAGTTTTTTTGGATATATGATATATGTGTATATAGTAGGTGTTATGTATACGTACAACAATATTCCAATGATATTACCATAGAATTGTTGGTTTTTTTCCCTCATCAGGAGGTCAATCCCCAATTCCCCAGCTATGGCTTGATCCAACGGCCGATCCAAGATCTATCTATCTATGTATATATATATATATATGTACATGATATGTCAATGTACTATATTTTCATCAAGTTGCTCGTTTTTTAATACCGCCTTTTTACTTGTGTTTCCTCATGTTTCCTCCATGGTATGAATCATCCAACGGCTCTTGAGAGGTACCCCCAATTTCTCCGAGCTCACCCTGCGGCCTTCAAAATTGTTCAGGAAAACCACTGATTCCTGGTGCGGTGGCATCACGATCGTTATGGCGTTGGATCTATGTCTGACCCCCTCCGTCCGAGTAGTATTCTCATTTTGGGGAGACAACAACGAGAACCATGAAACTTCCTGAGTAGACAATTTGCACACAGAATTGATATGTGTTTGCATCCAATCCAGTTTTTGCATGGAACAACTTGTGTGTGTGTGTGTCAAATAGTGTTGGACCATCCATTTTTTGGAGAATTTTAACTTTGACCAATACCCAATTTATGATCGATATAAAGCGCTCCGGTTGCAAACAAACCTACAACAAATGTGTTCTTGCGGTGTATCAGGGTTTGTCCGAAAATGGGTGACCCCAAACTCCAACGGATTTTTTTATCATGTTCCTTCTTTTCAGTGACCATGTATGGGTATACCCAATTTTCAGACAAACCCATCACAGTAGTTACTACCCAGTTGATGGCTAGCAAACAGATCAAATCTAAGTGTTCATGACTCCAATGTTTACTCCCTACAGTGGTTCCAAAATACACCCGTCGCGTTGGTTCACCATCCTTTTTTCAAGTATACGTGAACTCATATGTTTGCTTTCCTGCCCAGCAAAACCATGAAAAAATCATTCCCAGCTGGTAGTCCATCATAAACCAACTACAATCCTGGTCAAAAGCATGAACCCAGCTGACTTAAGCACTGGTCAGTGTTCATCCTCAGTGACTGAAATCAGAAGTTCTGTTGATCTTGGAACTATAGAGTGATATATAATCATGGCATGTGTATAATCAAAAATCAATATCAATCTTCAGAAGACACACTTATAAAAATGTGTGTGCATTTTCCAAATCTCCACTCAATAGGTTGGATATCAACCATTATTATATGTATCAACCGTTATGTATGTATGTATATATATACATGTATGTAGTATGCACAATGATACATATATATACATATATATATATATACATATATACATATTGATTATGTATGCATATATCATATCAGTGGAATTCTCCTCCAAATCCTGCCTTGAAGTAGGGTACATATTCCATCAACAGTGGCCGACGCAGCTCGCAGATTTTGGGTCTCAGATGAGGACGATTTGTGGTGGCCAGTGTGTGGCCAGTGTGCGGCTGGTTGGGGATGGAAAAAATGACAGAGCAACAAATGAACATACAGTCTAACTGTAGTCTCCCTATGCTTCGAAAATTGCAAATGGGTGCGTGTGTATACACATGTGTATGTATGAATATATGAATTACTCTTTAGATGTGTTTTAAACATTGAGTTCAATAAGGTTAGGAGCATGGACGATGCAAAATTCATCAAGGGGTTCATGGTGCAAAATCATGACCCAACCTGGAGGATTCTCATAACCACTAATATGTCATGTGTATGTGTATAATACAAGTGTGTAATGGTGTATATATATATGTCTGTGTTAGAATATGTATATATACATATACATGTACATGTATAGTATGTAGTATGTGTATATATATATACAAATCATATGCAGTATATGTATGCATGCGTTTATATGGCATCATCTATGTACATACAATGTACCCCTGCAGGCTGGGTCGCTCCGAATCCTAGATGGCCTGCCAAGACAAACGCTTTTTTGCGAAGCATTCCCCACTTTGATCAACATCACTTGCCTGGTATAGTACCAGGTAACTTTACCACAATTTTCCCTCTGGTTATTTGAAATAGCTATGGTACAAATGGCCCAGGGAAATAGATGATAAATGATAAGAATGATGATTTACCGTTCTTAATAGCATGGTGATTTTCCAGTTCGAAAACTGTGACGGTTGTTACCACAGGGTAGGTTTCACCATATTTCTTTGCCACTTGGTGCAAGTGGCGTCTGCCGACAATGAATGATCAAGGTCAAATCTTGCAGTTTCGTGGTGTCACATTTTCCTTAGCGGCGTTTTGACATATCGCTGTGAGGAGCGTGGTTTGTTTAATCTGAATGTGGAACATTGCATTCAACTTGATCTTCCACGAGTGATATATATATATATATATGGTATATATATATATATGGTATATATATATATATGGTATATATATATATATGGTATATATATATATGGTATATATATATATGGTATATATATATATGGTGTATATATATATATATGAAAGTCTGGTTTATTTACTCCAACATGTAACGCCTCCTTGGCTTTACAAAGAATTCTTGGAGGATATGTTTGCAAATTCACCCCACTTGGGGCAGTCAGATCGCCATGTACTGGTGCATCTGTGTGTCCAGCTAGTCTTGTATTTTGCCTCAGCATATGCCCAGTTCATATCAGCTAATGACATTTTCTTGTTGATGACAAATGTACCCCTGAAGCCACTGAAATCAATTGGATTTGGGTTTTCCAATAAATTTATCATGAAAATCCCAATATATAAACGGTAGCATAACCCCCTATACCCTCTGGTAAAAAAGAAAAAACATAACTGGGGAAAATCATGGAAAATCGTTATCTTTATCTGCTTTTATTTGCTTTTAAATCATCGAACTAAATGGGCCATTTTCCCAGCTACAAACCTCTATTTATAAGGAATTTCCCAGCCAGCCACGTTTGATGACACCTCTAATCATCAACCAAGCGGGGTGGCTTGCAGCCACAATGGTCTCCCAATTCCACCATTGTAGGGTTCTCTATGATGGCCGATGTGCTGGAAAAATCCAGCAAACGTGGGAGATTTGTAGCTGGGACAATCTACAAATGGGGAATGGTCCAGGACGCCACGGCCATTGATTTCCGGAGGGTGGCTGAGTACCCATCCAGTTAAGTTAATCCACCAAAAATCTCCATTTGATCAGACATGGAAAAGACACATCTGTATCGTACTGCTGATTGCGTATCCCATTATGGTGGAAATTAAATGGTTGGTTATAAACCCCAATTGTTGTTGCTTCACTCTCTCTCTCTCTCTCTCTCTGTTTGCCCATCGAAGTACAGTATATAGTTTCTGTTTTGTATGTATATACTGAGCATATATATATAATATACACTGTATGATAAACTAATAGATTAAAATTTATTCGAAATACCCTTGAGTAAACATACAGATGTGGAAAACAACTTCGGAAAAATGATCTCCATTCTTTTTGTGTTTTCTCTACATCAAATATAAATATAAACATATATATATATATTATACATATATATATACATGATTATACATGTACTTATTATGTGTATAAGACCCAACCTCCAACAAATCAAAACTATGCCCTACAGATTCATCAAGTAGTGGATTTCCAGCAAAATCAGCCAAATCAACAAACCCATGTTTACATAAGTTTGTGGATTTGACAATCTCATTGCCAATCAAAAAAAAAAATCAGAGCTTCGTAGATATTCCCAGTTCGCAAAAAGATTCCGTCGGATGAGTTTCTACCCTCTGGTAAACTGGTAAACTAACATAACTATGGAAAATCGCCATTTTTAATGGGAAAATCCACGATTTTTATGGCCATGGCTTCAAGTTCGCAAACTGTTACCAGAGGGTACCCCTCCAGTCGGAGCCCAGTCTCCAGGCCATTGGGTCCTTCTGCCCTTCTCCTTGACCCAGACGGTGCCCTCCGCCACACTCGCCAGGCTGCCGTTTTCACCAGCGCTAGCGCCAGAAAGGAAGGCTGTGAAAGGGCTCATGGCGGAGGGCCATGGGGAGGTCCGAGAATCGGCCAAATGTCTAAGGTGGGGTTCATATGGGTTTTATATGGGCTTATAATATGGGTTTATAATATGGGTTTGCTTACTGGTTTTAATGGGTTTGGATGGGTTTATATGGGTTTATAATGGGTTTGTTTAATGGTTTTAATGGGTTTGTATGCGTTTATATACGGGTTTGTAGTGGATTTCCAGTGTGTCTACATGGGTTTGTGATGTGTAAGTATAACATAGTTTTTCACAAAATCATACCACGATGGGGACAAAACAGGAATAGATAAACAGGCTGAATACTCCCATGGTGAAACCCTTGAGGACCGGTGGTGCCATCCGGCGATCATGCTGGGGTGTGGGAGAATTTACTGCCATCATATGGTGATAATGTGGTGATAACGAAGAAACTAGTTATGGTCCATGATGGTGATGATGCCCATCATCATTCATGGAATATTGTTTAAACATGTTTAAACTGATTGAGGATGTTGAAAGTTGGTAAATTAATTTATCAAAATGTGAAAATTGATTACGAAACTGATGATGGTGATGCTGATGATGACCATCATCATGATATATCATGATCGTGCTGCTGATGATGCTAATGCTGATGCTGATTTCGACCACTGCCGCCGCCGCCACCACCACCAACAACAACAGCAACAACAACAGCAGCACCATATGCACATGTAATCACACACACATGTATATGTATATATATATATACAAAGCCAATGCATAACTACAGCCTCCACCTAGGTGAATGTTCATTCATTTGGTCATGCTAGACTGCTGCTGCCAAAATGGGCCCCTTGCCATCCACTCCAAGTTGCCAACCACAAATCGCGACTCGATTTCCCCATGACGTGATCCGGACCAACGCGTTCTTGATTCAGCATGTGGCATTCAAAGCACTTACAGGGAATGCACTTGCCTGACTGGAAAACTTCAACTATACGTCACTTCTGCGCGGCAATTGCCGCAGTTTTTGGCAGCAATGTCCGCTATTTCGGTGGTTTTTTTCGTTCCAAATCATCCATAGAGACTGCATCATACTTCCAAGCGGCGCCAAACAATAGCTAACTGGGCGTTATTATGTGTCGTGTCTATAGTTATAGATGGGGTTGCAAACCGACTTGAAACTGGCGGGTCCTTCCTGTACAAACATTGTATTTTTTCCATTGGGGATGGCATGTCTTGGAGAACCAGTTTGCCAAGTGATATATTATGCTATATGAAGAAGTGAGTGCTGGGTGCGGAATTGATAGGCAATTCAGACATGTAATCTTCTGGATCCTACTCAATGTGGGAAACATTGGGAAACACATGTTCCAGAAATGATTGTGTGAAACGAGTGTTGAACAAAAAACATTCTATCCAACACAAGCACCGCCAGCTCATTGAAAGTAAATTTGTGGCAAAACTGAAGATATAAAAAATATTAAAAAATATTGGGAGGATCTGGTGTGATCTTCAGTTTTGTGGTCTTCCAAAATTTCCTGGTGGCTCGAAAGAAACTGACTCTGAATAAATTACAATTCACTACAATTCACTAAGCCGAAAAGTTTGGCTATTTTGCGATAGTGGCTGCGATCCAATTCCCATCATTCCGTTCACGGTTTTCCTGATTGATCTGTAAATTTTACAATCATTCACTAGCCTTAAGTAGGGCATCTTGGGACAATCCCCCCAATCCAATTCCCATTATTCCAGTGAGGTCGCAACGTTGGCAGTCTTTTTTTCCTTCTAATTACCCAGATTGATTCAGAAATCGTCGAAAAGGTCGACCGGTTAAAAACAAGGTCTTCCGAATCGACACAATCATCGAAAAAGTCGACCGGTCAAAAACGGGGTCTTCCGAATCGACGTATTCGTCGAAAAGTCGACCGGTCCAAAACGGGGTCTTCCGAATCGACGTATTCGTCGAAAAAAGTCGACCGGTCGAAACCTACAATGGGTCTTCCGAATCGACCTCACTTTGCGTGACGCGGGTTTTCTCGAGATCTTTGACATCGAACCAACCACAACAGCACCACAGACCTGGTCACAAAGTGCAGGTCTAAGGAGACTATAGGACCGTCGGAGAAAATGTCAGTGGAGTCTCAGGTTCAATTTGGGAATTGGAAATTTGACACCAAGATTTACATAGACTTAGCATGACTTTGTAATCTCGGAGTTTCTGAAACCCCCAATTTTCCATATAAATTTCTTGGGGTTTTCACCAGTGTGCTTCACAACTCGGGTACCCTGTTAGCCATCATCGCAAACATGCACCAGGCATTCTGAGTAAGTAGCTGGTAATCCCGATGTGGTATGACTATCCTCCCCAATGTGGGACACTACTGCAAGTTTGCGTAGATTCCAGCATTCACTTTCCACCACAGATGCAGGAAACACGTCGCTTGTAACCAGGATTTTGAGACAATCCCCAAATCCGAAGCTTAAATTTTGGCTGATCTCGTTTAACGTGCGGCGCGAATTTCCCCAGCGAAAATTCACCATGACGTTTGCCACCCATCCGAAAACCTACCCCATCGTTGCCAGTCTGCAGGAGGGGCAAAACAAACACTGGCACTGCTGCCTAGGCGTTTCAACGCCGCGGGATAAAGGGGCACTACTGTGGATGGAAGATGGTAAACATCCCATTCTAATCCCATTATAGTCCCAGTGTTGAATTAAGTTACCTTCAATAGTTTCCAAGTGGTGCAGGATTTCGCAACCATCCACGGTAGAATCTACCATCTCCCCAACTTACATAGACTTTGCCATGAGATGGCCAACTCATCTAGAAAAGACGGCCATTTTCAGGCTCTAGTGGGTAGTTTGGGGGCCGGTAACTAGCCAAAATGCTGGAATTTTAGCATCTAGCAGGCAGATTCCCACAAATATGGACATCTGACCATCGAAACTATGGATTTGCACCAACAAAAATGAGCCTTCAAAAACATTCAAAATTAGTGTTGTCACAAGGTTTCATGTGGAGTTGACCAACAAAACATCAGTTCATTGAAGTTAACCACCTAAAGTGTGGATTTGCGTCGGTAAGAAAACGAAGCATTTGCAGTGACCGTCAAAAAAAAACATATGCAACAAAGAGTCAGAGCAACTTAGCATGATTTCGCCATTCAACCTATCTAAATTGTCAATTTGAAATACCTGGAGCTTTAGACAATCAGAAATCCTGCTTGACAAAAACACTTTGTGAAGATTCAAACCATTCAGAATGGCTGTATTTTTGGTTGTTTGCTGAAACATGCTGAAACTATCATGTATTGTTTTTGGTTGGAGGTCTCAGGTACCGACAAAATCATCAGCCGTGGGGGTTGTCCAACCAAGATGGCAATGGTCAATTGACATACAAAATTGTAGTAGGGTTAGCAATCAGCTCGCTATACCTGAATGCTTCATGGTCAGATATGCTCAAAACATGGAACGATTTGCATCGCCGGCAAAATATGGATTTGGATTTAAGTAGAATGCGCATTCAACCATCAAGCCTTGGGATTTCACCAACAAGAATCGTGCAGGCAGTTGAAGATCGCAAACCTTGCAAACACTTAGTTCAGCCACTTTAAAAGAAAAACTGAACTTAGAAAAGACTCCGTTCAACCATAACCAAACTGGAAAATCATGGAACGACTCCCTTTAAACCACCACCCAAAATTAGAACCAGTCTCTGCTTAGAAATCCAGCTGAATCACCACCCAAGCAGAACTCCTGTGATAGTAAAATTCACAACGTTTTACCGATTCTTATGGCTAGAATCCTCCCAAAAAAAATCAAAACACGTTGAACCTGAAACTTTGCATGCACTGAGTTATAATCCAATATTTTGCATAATATGTATAGTACATGGCTTCAAGAAACAAATATACCCTTCCAATCAATTGCCACTCAGGCACCTCTTTTGTATTCAAGCTAAATCTGCTGGTGCGATACATGGCTGGGCGCTGCAGCATATTGTCAAGGGCTTCAAGGGTGGCGCCTCGGGTGGAGCTTGTTAAGAAAGCACATATCATACTGAAATTACAAGTATTCTTTATGTATAATATGTATATATATATATATATTTTTATTTATTTAATATGTGTATATATATATATATATATATATGGACACATATATATATATATATGTATATATATTCGATATGTATGTATATACACATACTGTACACATTATCATACATATATATGTCTGTATATATGTACATCCCTTTGGGAATTGACCTTTTTCAGCTGATTGTGCGTTTGATTCACTACCATTTTTTTTGAATCCAAAGATTCTATCGGTAGAACCAGTGTTGGACTTCCGGACCAGCCCCCAGTGACTCCCCAGATTGTGGTTGGATGTTCATTTATAGTCACCCGCACAAAAAAAGTAATGTCATTGATCACTATTTTGGTAGGATTTGACTAAACTCGATCTTTTTGGGGATTATATACGCTAAGCCTTTGCTCTTCATGACCAGTCCAATGCCTCACTCATCATCACTTACATTGCCATGGTCCAAACTCTGCCAGTTTTTGGAAACCAAAAAATTGAAAACGTACGGGTCAATTTAGAATAGATGCTGAACCGGAAAAGTTCGCCTTTCTTCTCTGATACCCAAGGGTAAACTAAGATAGATGTGGANATTGAAAACGTACGGGTCAATTTAGAATAGATGCTGAACCGGAAAAGTTCGCCTTTCTTCTCTGATACCCAAGGGTAAACTAAGATAGATGTGGAAAATTGCCCATTTATAGATGAATTGCCTATAGATTGTGATTTTCCACACCTATGTTTTTTTTGTTAATTAGAGGTTTGAAACAAAACCTGGACCGCCGAGCTTCTATCCTCACGATAACGACCACCTCAGGCGCCGGCGGTTTGTCATTCACCGGGAGCTGTGCATTTTGTGGGAGGAAAAGTGGGGAGATCATGGGAAACTCACCTGAAATCACTATACTCATCTATAATCTATTACTATATTCAAGAGATATCATGGGGATATCCCGTTTCAAACGCTACAATAAGGGCTACGGCATGCTACGACTATGTAAGTTGTAAGCTTCCAAAAAAATGGCGATGTCGTCCCAGCTGGGGTGTCAGTATATGTCCCCCACATATCCTCATTATTTCTCATGAACTGAACGTGCTACAGTATCCACCCATGGTTTCCCCATATGGGTGTTTCCTCAAATGGGGTACCCCTAGATCATCCATTCGATTTTCAGATTTTCCACTTTAAATCAACCATTTCGGGGATCCCCCATTTCTCGAAACCCCCACATGATACATCTATATATCATTGAGATTACCTAAATTCGCTGGGTCCATGGATTTTGGAACTGCTAGTCATCTGAGCCGCTGAAATATGAACGCCCACAGGGTGACGTGGCTTTCCACCGAGGAGGATTCCGTAGGATTTGACAAATCTGGATTTCACAAACGGATGCACACAGGGATGTCGACCACCTGATACTGGACAATAACCAACTGATTGGGGAGGTACCATTTAAGTATAGCAAAGTATCACTGTTTGGGGGGAACCCGGTAATTCGTCAACCAAGGTTTAATTAAACCCAGGATTCACATTATTGAACAACCGACAATCATGCCCCAGCACTCCATGTAACAGTAACATTTACCCCAAAAATGACCCAGATGTAGGTAAATGCTCCACACATAGAGCATAAATAGGATGATAACTCCTGTTTTTAACCGCTGTCTTCCACCCCCACCACCCCCACCACCCCCACAACCCCCACAACCCCCACCACCCCCCACCGACCCCCCAACTGAAGCACCAATAGTGCGACCGCATGCAACCACGCCACAAACAAAGGAGTCGGCACTGATGGTTTCTTTGCCGATCAGTTCATGAAATCCATCGCATTGCCTCCAGTGCCACCAGGTCACGCTAAGAAAGAGGGGGGATTACGAAAATCTGGGGACTTCAAGCGTGAAAAATTTGGGATTTCACCATTGGATAATGGATGTGATTAGATCCACTTCCTCTGACCAAGTCATGCCAAGTCATGCCAAATTATGATATGAAGCCGTTTGGAAGTACAAGCATAAGTATATAATCTGTAATATGCCCACCAAAATCCCCCCATGATTCATTGATTGGTCATTGGGGGGTCATGTTGTTGCAGAAGTAATGGCAGTAGCGCCAATCAACTGGTTTCATGGGTCATCCATGACTGGTGTCTTGTCCCATTGCATCCCTTGTAGTCGCATCTGGACCAATCATGACATTTGGGTTTGTCCTTTTTCAGCCCCATGATGATTATCCAATATTGACAAGCCTGAAATTCAAAGAAGGATTACCCCTATTCTATGGCTCATATACCCTCCAGCAGTGAAACAGGGCAATGGAAAATCCGCTATTTATAGATCATGTACGCATTAAAACCATTTAAAACCTCCATTGATAGGGGATTTTCTTTTGCCACGTTTGACTACCGGGGGGTAGTAGAAAAAATGCTGTTTTATGTTGGTGGCTTTCCCAACATGTTCCAACCCAGTAGCAGATTCTGCACAGGCCCAGCTGGAGTCAATGAGGAGGAAAGGGCCAGCAGTGTGGCTGAAGCCTTTGTTGGTGGAATGAAGTGAGATGGCAACCAGAGGATATATTGGACATTAACCATAGAAAAATGAAGGTTAATACGGATCAACAGGGTTTGTTTATAGATTCGTATAGGGCAGATTAAGCATCAATCTTGTTGGTAGTGGTTTGATAAACAAAAGTGAGGCTTTGACCGTTAGATGTGGCTTAAGTTAAAGCAAACAAAAACAATCAAAAACCACACAATTTGGACCGGATAAAATTTCAACAACAAAGCCTTTCACCAAAAAAGGAACACAATGGGAATTCTTTGCAGCAAGAAATTGGGATTTGACGCCACGAAACCGTCTCGAGGCCAACTTTGGTGAAGGTCTCCTCGATGCTCCAGGCTGGAAAGCCATGGGTTTTCAACGAAGTTTCTATCATCAAATGGCTGGGCTTTCCCCAATCAAATGAGAAAAATCCGTCAGAGGCCACAGCCATGGCGGTTCTTTGATTGTTGATTTCCCCTCTTCCAGGATTCATTGGGATTAAATGCTCAATGGGGACATCTCCATGTATAATGATATACACTCAATTCAAAAACCCTTTCTCGCTCAGAAAGTCCAAGAATATACTTGAATATACCCCGAGCGAATGGGTTCGGATGATCACTTGGAAGTAGCCATCTTGGTGTGGATCAAAACCTTGGTACCCTTCTGAACACATGTGAAAAACACACAAATTGACACATGGATGATCATTGCCATATTGCGCTGGTCCCAAAACAGCTCTTGACCCCCGAATTGGGCAACTACAGACCACAGACAGGATATCCAGTTTATAATTAACCATCTCCCTTGAAATTAGGGCAGCTCTGTCGTGAACCCCTTATATGATATATATTGATATATCAGTTTATACGCGGGTTAACCCCACATATTCTGTAATTGAAATTTAAGGGGGTTGAGAATCCCATCGAAATACCAAGTCACCATCATTGCCGCCACACACCTGGGCCCAAGGCGCCAGCCATGCAAAGCCAAGTTGCCGCCAAGGTGGTGTAGCTTCGAAATACCTTTGCTCTGGCCATATCAAAAGAATTGTTGGCAAAACTTGATGGAACTTGGAAAAAAACTTCTCCCAAAGAATATATATATATATAATTGGACACGACGCGACAAGCGCAAACAGTGTCAACCAACCATGGCAGGCTGGAAAATCACCATGTTCAATGGAAAATTCATCTATACCGACGGACTGAAAGTTAAAATGCCCCCTAAAAGTGGGAAGTTAGAATGCCTCCAGATGCCCGCATTCTAACTGTCAGCCCTTCGGTTTTTAAATCATGAATTTTGCAGGTGTTTTCAAGATTTACTGCCTTTTTCATGGCGATTTTTGGAAAGCCTCCCCGGGCAAGGCGATTTCATGGCGATTCTATACATGTAAAGCCCTTGATGTGAAAAAATACGTTTGGAAATCCTTTGAAAGAAACTGCAACAGAGAGGAATTCAGCAGTTACAAGCTCATGATGTGACAGATAGTCTGAAAACTGTTTGGAAGAAAATGCCACAGCCAGAAATTCAGCATCCAGCTCACAAACGACGCTTTTACTGGCAAACGCTATCATTTTTGGCTTCATGAATGAAATGGTCGGAGAACCGCAAACATTCCACAGTCCTTGAATGTATATCAACAAAATCAGACCCCATGATATGGAAATATAAGGGATGTGTCACATTCTAACTGTGCAAATCTGTGCAATGATTTTCAGAAAACCATTGGAAAAAATGATGTGTTTGATTGTTTTTGTCATTTTTGCATCAGGCGCTGAGGGAGGCATTCTAACTGTGAATCATAAACTGGTCCAGGTCTCAAAGTTAGAATGTGGCGTTTCATGTATTCATGCATCGTTTTTTTTCTTCCGCGCGTTCCCAAAACGTCATTCTAACTTTCAGTCCGTCGGTATATAACTGGCGATTTTCAAGTCATGTATAGATGACCGGAAAGTAGTTCTTACCTAGCCACCATCACTGTTGCTTCACGAACTCCAGAACCAGGTCTGAAACCATATTCTATCAACAAATTCCTCTGGGGAAAAATAGAGGGTGTACCGGTGTGTCTATTGGCTGCCCTTCGATGTGGGGTGCCCCTCTATTGATCAGGTGTAGCGTCTACTTGGTTGACCCAATTCATCTCCCATTCACATCCATTATTTTATTTTTCTTGGTTTAATCCCCATTTTCTCCAAAATATCAAAACAAGTCACCATTGTATCATCCACTTGGGTGAGAACGCAGATACAAGTATGTGCCAGGGTTTCTGATTCAATTCCGAATGAATCCCAATTTTTGTTGGTTTTCAGTGGTTAGCGACACAAGTTTTCCCATTTTCCCATTTCCCCACCATCTATCCTTTATACCCCCATCACGTCACCATTCTTCCAGTTCGTTGACCTAGCGATTTTCTTGTGTTTTATTTACATATCCCCCAAGGTATCCTCATAAAATTCATCCATCTTGGTTTTTCAACCCTGAAACCTCCAAGGTTTCAACCATATTTTTTTCAACCCACCAAAAAAAATATCAAACCCTCCATAAATCTTAAGATTGTCACCTGACCAGGCACCTCTTTGGGAATGTAAAACAAGCCATCTCGGCTCTGCCAGAAGCCCCGCTCCAGCGCCGTTTCCGCCGTTGGAAACGCCTCCTTTGCGAGCGCTCGGGCCACGCTACGCAGCTGGCTGCGCGCTTGCGAAAGCCAGGTCTGGTTGATGCTTGGGTTGGACCTGGGCAGATGGTTAGTGGATTGGTCCGGAAATCCCCGTGGCCTATAGCCATGGAGGTTAGCTGGGAAAATAATCGTAATTTCCAACGGTTGATATATCAATCAACGAAGCAAGTTTCTTTTGGATGAATGGGTTGGTGCAAGGGAAATGTTCCACCGGAAAACGTGTTTTTTAACCTTCAAAGACAGGCTGTTCCTGTAGATTTTCCCTTCATCCAATTTATGCACTCAGTGGAACAGTTTGAAAAAGGATTACAATCCACGTCTGAATCCGGTGGCCAAAAATGGCACGCTGCTAATGTAGGATGATACTTGCTGGAGCTCAGATGATGAGCAGTGGTTGTGGGTATAGACCAAGCACAATAATGGGCTATACCGGCTATACCCTCCGGTCATCAAACGTGGCAATGGCAAATCCCTTGTAAATGGAGGTTTCTTAATGGGAAAATCATCTAGAAATCGGGGGATTTTCCATGGCCATGTTTGAGCCCATGGTTGATGAGCGGAGATACCAAGTCGCAAATACTTGTCCCATGCCATGAGCTTTCAGGGGTGGCAAACAATGTCATAAAACATAGGTATTGACCCTATGTAGCTGGGTTTCACTCATATTTATTCCCATATTTGTACTCGAATTATCCCAAAAAAAACATGTTTCCGTGGGCCATGGGATTAGCAAACTCGTTGGTAAGTGGATAATAACCCACAAGAATTGTATAGATAGAGGTATCCCAATTTAAATATGATCGACATTGATCTACTACCATGTAATACAGTAACTAACTAGTTGCAGTAACTAACTCCATGGCCCATCTGCGGTTTCCGCAGCATTTCCAAGGCGCTCCAGTTCCTGGTAGGTCACCAGTCCCTTCTCCGTGAGATCTCCGAAGCCCCAAGCGCTTCGTTCCAGCTGCAGCTTCTGCAGAAGTGCGCAGGGCGACAGGGCGACGTCCAGCCTAAGGAAAGGATCACTGGGGTCCCCGGGTCCCCCGAAAAAATGATGAAAAACCATGGATTTAGTCATCCAAGATGGTGACTTAGCCATATGTTGCCAGTATATCAACCAATGATTTACATTATCAACCAGACAAAATACAGGAAGTATTCGGACTTAACCAACCAAAATATGGGAAATCTATGGGCACAAACCCCATTTATGGCCATTAGAGAAGAGGGAAAACAAGGTTTTAAACCATCAAAATTGGTGGTATCCCATTTTGAAACAAACCCATGTAAAATATATATATACACAAGTGTACATATTTTATATATAAATATATATATATACTATCAACCAATGATTAAAACATATTCAAACTAAACTTATGGTTTGGGTTGGCGGTTTGGATTTGTGGACATACCACCTACTGTGACACTCCTATTTTTTTTGGAGAAATCTTGCTAAATGAGAGGAAAGAATCCTTTCTGAGAGAAAAGAATTCTTTCATTCCTACCGGAGCGGCAAAAGCAAATCTGTAAAAGTTATAAATCATGGAGAAGGCAGTTCATGAGACACTCAATTATGGGATCACTGAAGAGTGATATCGAAAAATGACGTACTGTACTTGGAAGCCAACTGATTTTTGATTTATAAAATCCAAATGGATCAACCTGCAGGGGGTTAACCAAAGTATATACGAGCCAGGTGAGTTCTGGAATGTTCCAGCTACCTGCCTATGTCTTTTCGGGGACATCGAGGTATCTCACCACGAAACTTGGGTGATTTGAAGCTTCTCTTGGGCTGAACATCTTGATCCACAGTATCAGCAACACAAATCAACAAGCAAGAAAGAAACTGCAACAAAGGAAAATAATGGTTAACCTAGTGAAAACTAGAAAATAGACAGGAAATCAACATATCTTGGAAAACACCACTACATAGCAATGACAGTTGAAAAGTCAACATTTGTTCGGGTTGTATAGATCTCAATTTGTCACACCCAAAGCAACCATCATGATGTTTGGCGCTGACTCATGGGCTTGGCGATGCACAAACAACAAGCCGTGCTACCAACTTTAGTCCTCAGAAATCATCGAGTTTCTGCATGTTTCTGCATCCGTGTTGCTGGTCAATCTCTCTACATGTTGCTTAAAGCCAAAGCACTCCTCGAAATTGTTGGAGCACCAATTTGGCTGGTGAAATCTATTTCATGGCTTGCAAAATCCATCAAAATCCCACAGATATTTTGCGAGTGAAACTCAAATTGTTCTGGTCAAATCTTTTTCTTGTGATGGTCAATCGGTCAATCTGCATTTATCCTGCTCAATCTCCACTTTTCTTGTTGCTTGAAAATCTGACAATGGTTCTTGGTGAAACATGGCTCTGTCCCGTGATAAACTTGTCCAACCCGCCCCTGCTTTTTTTCTGGGAATCAATCCCCGTTCTTGTGGCTCATCTCGCCCTGTTTACAGGATCCACAGAGCAACCGAGGAGCTGCGCGTAGAGCAGCCCTGTGTACTCGCCCCATTGGCCCTGCCGCGACAAGCAGCGATAGACGCATTGCATTGGCGTGTCGCATTGGAGCCCCAGATCGTCCAAAGAAATAGCCTGGGGCTGACACGAACCAGGGTGGTAGTTGTAGTGCCACATATTGTCAGAGGAACCAATCTACGAACCAAATATAAGTGTATACCTACAATGTATACCAGTATATGCAATATATGAATTGACTTGAATACAATTGATATACAGCATTACACAATCATATTTTGTCTGGCCATTTGCCAAGAGATCCATTTGACCCTCTTGCGATATGTGCTCTCAGCCTTAGAGATCATCAGGATGGTTCTGGGGAAGTAGGCGGCATACTGCGGCAGCAGCACGTTGAGGCGCTTGCTACACTGCTTGAACCTACAGCTGGGCAATTGACAAGCTGACACAAAAATGATGAAGGCCTTGAAATTCGCACAAAAAAAATGGGAATCATCAAAAGCTATTCTGCATCAAAATTGGAGCTTGCAAAAGGGAATCATCAACTGGGAATCATCAAAAGCTACTCTGAATGATCCGAATGATCATTTCTGAATCCCAAAGCCAACCGAACACCGTCTTCAAGGACTTCCCGATCTCAGTCATTGTGGTCAATCCCGGTCGATAAAATTCCCTTCAATGTTGGATGATGAAAAATATGCTGTCCACCAGGATGGTTCGGTTTCGTAACTGGATCTACTCGATCATTCATGTATCCATCTGGAGACATGGAGCAATGCCAAGCCTGAAGTGTTGGGCCATCTTTGGTGGCTTCACAAAAACCAGAGGAAATTGTTCATGGGGTTTGAACATGTTTGAACTAGCCATGCCTGCAATCTGATCGGAGTGGATTGGGATTCTGATGCCCCAAGCTATGTGCGTGGGGCCATTTTTCTGGCGGCCGCGCGTGGGTCACGGCGTGATTCGGAAACTATAAAGCCTGATTCGGAAAGACTTTAAAAATGACGTGGAATCGTGACAAGAACTCTTGGAAAGGTAAGGCTGCAAAGTTGAGGAATACTTATTGTATGTAGGGCTTTGGGGGGGGGGGCGGGGGGGGGGGTTTCAAAAATGACTTGGATTTGTGACAAGAACTCTTGGAAAAGTGAGGCTGCAAAGTTGAGGAATACTAATTGTATGTAGGGCTTTGGGTGGGGGGGGCGGGGGGGGGCGGTTTCAAAAATGACTTGGATTTGTGACAAGAAATCTTGGAAAAGTGAGGCTGTGAAGTTGAGGAATACTATTGTATGATATTGTATGTACGAGTAGGGCTTTGGGAGAGGCCTTTTTTTAAATGACTTCGAATCTTGACAATCAAGAACTCTTGGCTGTGAAGTTTAAAAATTCGCAATGATTTCGAGTAGCTCTAAATAGTTTCTGAATCGTGCGAAATAGTTTCTGAATCGTGCGAAATAGTTTCTGTAGTTTCTGAATCGTGCGAAATAGTTTCTGAATCGTAGTTTCTGAATCGTAGTTTCTGAATCGTGCGAAATAGTTTCTGAATCGTAGTTTCTGAATCGTGCAAAATAGTTTCTGAATCGTATTTTCTGAATCGTAGTTTCTGAATCGCGTATAGTTTCTGAATCGGATTCTGTTCCCGCCAGATACCCTGCCAAGTTGATGCAACTGTTCCTGGGTTGTGACACAAATCTGCATCTGTCCGGGTGGAATTCATCCAGCTTCATGGGGAATGACTTTCATCCAAGCCTACCTTGGGCAAGGTGTACAAACCAAGGTAAAAAAAAGACATCACCTGGCATCTCTTCCCTTGGGTCAGCGGCACACCGTGCAACGTAAGATTGGCGTGTTTCATTCATGAACCACTCAATTTGGAGGCTATATATTATATATTTACATCACAAGAATACTCTCTGGTAAACTAAACATAGCTGTTGAAAATGGCCATTTATAGTGGATTTTCCCATGAAAAATGTTGATTTTCCATAGCTATGTTAGTTTACCAGAGGGTATATCCTCAAGATTTTCTGTTTGTTTCATTCCTATCTGTTGCTGAAACCATCCAACATCTTCGGCCCCATGCCAAGCCCAAAAAACAAGGCCACGGGTGCCGGGCCACGTTTCGGTGCAGTGAAGGATCAACAAGACTTTTTCGAAGGATGCAAATGCCATGGAACACTGAACCTCAACTAGATGGTTGCCCTGCGGGAAACATATGCATCGATGTGAAAAGACCAGACAATCGTTTTCTGAAGAAAATGATCTATCAGGTAGTAGTACAATGCCCCAATTTCAGATCATGAACCATATGAATATGCCCGTGAATCAAAACCCTGCTACCTTCTGTTCACCCCAATTCATAGCTGGGATTTATGGATATTCATCCCACTCAAATTGACAAATTCATCGGTTTTGACCCACCCCCATATCATCATCTTTGGTATACACTTGACATATCTGAAATCAACAAATACGGGATGCTGGAGGGCACCCCCTGTCACAAGCCCCAAGTGCTCACCGTGTTTGCGTTTTTTTTTTGCCAAGTTTGACCTGAAGACTGCAAACAATTGATGCTCTATGGCTCAGGTAAACTAACATAGCTATTGAAAATGGCCATGTATAGTTGATTTTCCCATTAAAAAATTGTGATTTTCAAAAATTATGTTAGTTTACCGGAGGGTATATGTCTCTAATTTTCGGAATTGGTTTGGAATTTGAAGATCCAAGGTTCGAATCATCGGACGATGAATATCCAAAAAAACCCAGAAGATGGCCAGAATTTCAAAGGCCAAATGGTCAAAGGTTCATGGATTTTCTGGGTTCCAAATTCAATCCTCTGATTCCCCCCTAATCTCCGAAAAAAAAACATGGGTCATCAAACATAGCAATCGAAGAGCTGATTCTCCCATAAAGAATGACCATTTAGAGAGGATTTCCCAGCCCATGTTTGATTACTAGAGGGTTATACCCATTAGGTGGATTCCTCTATCATTTAGTTACAGTTGTAAGTGAATATAAAATCATAGCTTATAGTGTGGAGTTTGTAGTCCCACGGTTGTACCCACACCCTAAGTATGGTTCATCCCCATGTGATTCTTGTTGTTCCATTGAAATCCTAGCAGTAGTTCGGCACAAGGCGGTGGCGGAAGTTTCAAAAATAGGAAACCTATAGGAGCGGTTCGTTGCTGTGAATCATGGATGGCAGAGCGAACACACTGACGGACCGACAAGTGGTTGAAGGCAGCGCAGTGAAGTTGCAAGTTGTAGATGTAGTTCTGGTTGTAGCTTTTGATGTAGTTGTGATTGTAGTTGTAAGGTGGTTGTTGTTGTTGTTGTTGTTGTTGTTGCTGTTGTGCACTGCAGCGTACTGTTGTTGTAGTGGCTATGGTGGTTGTAGCTGTAGCTGTTGTAGCTGTAGTTGGCATGTAGTTGAAGTTGTAGTTGTAGCTGTTGTAGTTGTAGTTGTAGCTGTTGTAGTTGTAGCTGTTGAAGTTGTAGTTGTAGTGGTTGTTGTGGTCGTAGTCGTAGTCGCAGTCGTAGTGGTAGCTGTAGTTGTAATGCAGTGCAGTGCAGTGTAGTGTAGTGTAGTGCAGTGTAGTTGTAGTGGTTATTGTGGTTGTAGTTGTTGTACTTGTAGCTGTAGTTGTTGTAGGTGTTGTAGTTGTATTTGTAGCTGTCATGTAGTTGAAGTTGTGGCTGTAGTTGTTGTAGTTGTAGCTGTAGTGGTTGTTGTAGTGGTAATGTAGTTGTAGTTGTAATTGTTGTAGGTGTTGTAGTTGTAGCTGTCATGTAGTTGAAGTTGTAGTTGTTGTAGTTGTTGTAGTTGTAGTTGTAGCTGTTGTAATTGTAGTGGTTGTTGTGATTGTGGCTGTAGTTGTAGTGGTAGTTTTAGTGGTTATGTAATGGTAATGTAGTTGTAGCGGTAGTTGTAATGGTAGTTGTAGTGGTTATGTAGTTGTGGTTGTGGTTGTAATTGTAATTGTTCTTGTGCTTCTACTTGTAGTTGTGGTGTAGTCACATCCAAACTTCAAAAAGCGACCCGAAACCCTCAATTTTTAACACTTTTGACGTGGAAATGTGCTTCGCGCCACAACAGCGTGCACTTTTTCGACATCGAATCGTCATCGAATCGTCAAAAAGTGCTCCGTCAGGTTTTTACGATTTTCACTTCCAAATGTGCTTCGTGCCACAACGGCATGCAATTTTTCATCGCTCATCTGCCCAGATGTTTCCGCACCCGCCGCTTTAGCGAGCCTACTTTTCGACCCTCCGGAGCCACAAAACATTGGAAAAACACAGTGTTTCGCGACTACTTTCTCCATCTTCTGACTTCCTTCCTGGCTGTGCTTTTGCGTCTGTCCATATTGTCGGAAGGTTTAGCTTCTAAACTTCCTTCGACTAGATTCCCATGTTTGATGGTAGAATCCTCGATGTTGCTAGAAAAAACCATCATTAACCACTATTCAACCATGATTATCCCATGGTATCCCATGGTTATATACCAATGAACAACCATCATCAACCACTATTCAACATGTTTAACCATTATCCACCACCATTCACCATCATTGTCCATTATGAACCATTGTTAGCCATTATCTTAAGTTGTGGAGGTTAATAATCCTATGGTTATACCCACGGCAATGACCAGAACTAAACACGATTAGCCATTACCCTCGGGTAAACTAACATAACCATGGAAAATAACCATCATTATTAGGTAAATCATCTATAAATGGACCATTTTCAATAGCTATGTTAGTCTAACAGAGGGCATTCGCCACTGTTAATCACGATTCTACCCATGTATGACCCATGACCCCAGTTCAACGCACCAGTTCGCCATGACGCCTGAGTTGGACCGGTCCAACTCGGCAATGGCAGGGCAGCTCTGGGTCTCCAAGTTGGGTCCTTTTAAAGAGGCGGCTGAGATCGGCTAAGGCGCTCCGAAAAGGTGATATAACCATGAAAAATGGAGATTTTCCAGTGTTTAACCATGTTTAACAAAGAAAAATGGTGATTGAATGGTGACTTAACCATTAAATGATTCTTCGACTTCTCATAGGGATGTAACTGCTATAACGAGATTATACCAGTAGTTCCCGCACGAGGCGGGGCGGAAGTTGCCTTAGGGATATACTATAAGAACTCTTTCATCTATAGAACTTGCTTGCGCCGTGCGTGAGCCAGGCCCGTGCTTGCGTGCGCTGCGCACATGTGCTGCGCTTCACACTGCACACTTCACACTCCACACTTCAAACTTCACGCTGCATTCTGCACAATCCGCATTTCACACTTCACACTGCACTCTTCACACTGCCGTCTTCACACTTCACACTGCGCTCTTCACACTCCACACTTCACACTTGCACACTTGCACACTGAACTCTTCACANCTGCACTCTTCACACTGCCGTCTTCACACTTCACACTGCGCTCTTCACACTCCACACTTCACACTTGCACACTTGCACACTGAACTCTTCACACTCCACACTTCACACTGCAATCATCACACTCCACACTTCACACTTCACACTTCACACTCCACACTTCACACTTCACACTTCACTCTTGACGCGTTACCATGTGCTCTTCACCCTCCACACTTCACACTGCACTCTTCACACTTCACATTGCACTCTTCACGGTCCACGCTTCACACTGTGCTCTTCACACTCCACACTTCACACTGAACTCTTGACACTCCACACTTCACACTTNACTCTTCACGGTCCACGCTTCACACTGTGCTCTTCACACTCCACACTTCACACTGAACTCTTGACACTCCACACTTCACACTTCACACGCACTCTTCACACTCCACACTTCACACTTTACACTGCACACTTCACACTCCACACTGCACTCATCTCATCCCATGCCTTCTCATATGACATCTAACTTGCAAAAAAACACTTCCCAGTACTACTTCGTACTACAGAGCTTGCACAAAGCACTTGCCAGTACTACTTTGCACTGCAAAGCTTGCACAAAGTACTTGCCAGTACTACAAGGCTTGCACAAAGCACTTCCCAGTACTACTTTGTACTGCAAAGCTTGCACAAAGCTCTTCCCATTTCTACTTCGTAGTACAAACCTTGCAAGAAGCACTTCCCAGTACTACTTTGTACTACAAACCTTGCACAAAGCATTTCCCAGAACTACTGAGTACTACGAACCTTGCACAACACACTTCCCAGTACTACTTTGTACTACAAAGCTTGCACAAAGTACTTGCCAGTACTACTTCGTACTACAAAGCTTGCAAGAAGCACTTCCCAGTACTACTTTGTACTACAAACCTTGCACAAAGCATTTCCCAGAACTACTTCGTACTACGAACCTTGCACAACACACTTCCCAGTACTACTTTGTACTACAAAGCTTGCACAAAGTACTTCCCAGTAACCAGTACTACTTTGAACTACAAAGCTTGCACAAGGCACTTCCCAGCATTTGNCAAAGCTTGCACAAAGTACTTCCCAGTAACCAGTACTACTTTGAACTACAAAGCTTGCACAAGGCACTTCCCAGCATTTGTACTACAAAGCTTGCACAAAGTACTTTCCAGTACTACTTTGAACTACAAAGCTTGCACAAGGCACTTCCCAGTACTACTTCGTACTACAAAGCTTGCACAAAGTACTTGCCAGTACTACTTTGTACTACAAAGCTTGCACAAAGCACTTCCCAGTACTACATCGTACTACCAAGCTTGCACAAAGCTCTTCCCATTTCTACTTCGTAGTACACACCTTGCAAGAAGCACTTCCCAGTACTACTTTGTACTACAAACCTTGCACAAAGCATTTCCCAGAACTAAAATACTTAGCACTACAAAGTTTGCACAAAGCACTTCCCAGTACTACTTCGTATTACAAAGCTTGCACAAAGCACTTGCCAGTACTACTTCGTACTACAAAGTTTGCACAAGGCACTTCCCAGCACTACTTTGTACTACAAAGCTTGCACAAAGCACTTGCCAGTACTACTTTGTGCTGCAAAGCTTGCACAAAGTACTTGCCAGTGCTACTTCGTACTACAAAGTTTGCACAAAGCACTTCCCAGTACTACTTTGTACTACAAAGCTTGCACAAAGCACTTCCTGGTACTACTTTGTACTGCAAACGTTGCACAAAGCAAAGCTTGCACAAAGTACTTCCCAGTAACCAGTACTACTTTGAACTACAAAGCTTGCACAAGGCACTTCCCAGCATTTGTACTACAAAGCTTGCACAAGGCACTTCCCAGTATTTGTACTACAAAGCTTGCACAAAGTACTTTCCAGTACTACTTTGTACTACAAAGCTTGCACAAAGCACTTCCCAGTACTACTTTGTACTACCAAGCTTTTACACAGAGAAGCTTTTACACAGAGCACCTTTTACACAGACCACCTTTTACACACAGCAAGCTTTTACACAGAGAAGCTTTTACCCAGCAAGCTTTTACACCGAGAAGCTTTTACACAGAGTAGCTTTTACACAGAGCAGCTTTTACACAGAGAAGATTTTACACACAGAAGCTTTTACACACAGACGCTTTTACACACAGTAGCTTTTGTACACAGAAGCTTTTACACACAGCAAACTTTTACACAGAGGAGCTTTTACACACCGCAAGCTTTTACACAGACCACCTTTTGCACACAGCAAGCTTTTACACACAGAAGCTTTTACACACAGCAAGCTTTTCCACACAGTAAACTTTTTACACGCAGCAAGCTTTTACACAGAGAAGCTTTTACACAGAGAAGCTTATACACACAGAAGCTTTTACACAGAGAAGCTTTTACACACAGAAGCTTTTACACACAGAAGCTTTTACACACAGAAGCTTTTACACAGACCACCTTTTACACACAGCAAGCTTTTACACAGAGAAGCTTTGACACAGAGAAGCTTATACACACAGAAGCTTTTACACACAGAAGCTTTTACACAGAGAAGCTTTTATACACAAAGAAGCTTTTACACAGAGAAGCTTTTACACACAGCAAGCTTTTACACAGCAAGCTTTTACACAGAGCAGCTTTTACACAGAGAAGCTTTTACACACAGCAAGCTTTTACGCAGAGAAGCTTTTACACACACCAGCTCTTTCACAGAACCGCTTTTACACATGATCGCGCCGCGCTAGAAAGTGCAGCTCCAAAACTGGATCTCGACGCCAAAGCCGAAAAAAGTACGATTTTGAAGGTTTTTTAAATAAGACTTTTAATAGGAAAGTCACCAGCGCCAAAATCAAGAAAATCTGCTGACAAGTCACCATCGAAGCCTGGCTGCAGCCATTCCAATACGATTTGCCATGTCCAGCTGCAAAACACACTAGCATTACGCACGCAGCCGCGGAAGCCACTTTACCCAACAAAACACAATTCATGCCCCGGCTACCTCCCAGAAACATGTCCCATGCAACATGCATGCAGCCATTACAATCCCATGGCCAACCCGCATGTCTCTACGCACATGGTAACACAATATGACAACATTCATGTTGCCATTCTACTGCGATCTGCAACCACAGATTCCAAAACACCCTACAAATACGCACGCACAAGCACACCCATACCACCGTGAAGCCACAGCAAGTGTGGGAACGAAAAAACATCAAAACGATCGTACCCGCACCCGCCGCGCACACGAGGTACTCTTCATCGCCGCCGGAAGCCACTTTAGCCGAAGAAACACAATGTTTCATGCCCCGGCTACCTCCCAGAAACATGTCCCATGCAACATGCATGCAGCGATTGCAATGCGTTTGCCAACATCCCATGGTCAACCCGCATGTCTCTACGCACATGGCAACACAACATGACAACATTCATGTTGCCATTCCGCTGCGATCTGCAACCACATATTCCAAAACACCCTATCACTAGGCACAAACACCCCATACCACCTTGAGGCCACAGCAACAGTGCGGGAACAAAAAAACATCAAAACGATCGTACCCGCACCCGCCGCGCACACGAGGTACTCTTCATTGCCGCCGGAAGCCACTTTACCCCAAAAAACAATGTTTCGTGCCCCAGCTACCTCCCAGAAACATGTCCCATAACAATACATTCCATAACAATACATTCCATAACAATACACCACATAACAATTCACCAAATAACAATACATAACATAACAATTCACTACATAACAATACACTACATAACATTTCACCACATAACAATACATCACATAACAATTCACCACATAAGAATACACCACATAAAAATTCACCACATAACAATATACCACATCACAATTCACGACACAAAAAAAAATATGCGAAAAGGCCATGGGATGTTGGCAAACGCATTGGAATTGTTTTGTGGTGTGTTGTTATGTTGTGTATTGTTTTGTGTTGAATTGTTTTGTGGTGTATTGTTATGATGTATTGTTATTGCTATTCCAGTCTTTCGTAACTTGGAAGATTGCTTCCCAACTTCCTTTGGCTATGTAGGATAATTTCATATGAATTTAAAAAGATATACTTGGATACACAGAGTTGGGAATACGATGAGGATTTCACATGCAATTAATTGATTGGGAGAACCATTGGATACTGGAAAACGAGGTATTTCTCATTGCTCAAGTGATCGACGACCTCCAAGATCTGTATGAAATCATGATTCAGAGTGGGGTGGGTCCTGTGTTCAGGATTAGGAAACAGCGCGAGTCGATCCCCGAATTCTCAGACAACATCGTCCAACCATATGGAATACACAATTCAATACACTGAAGTTTTACACTGACAATGCCCATGTGCTACATGGTGATGGAATATTTGCCCACGTGACTGGGTCATGTTGGAAGCAAATGTTGGCAAGGTATGCCAGCACCCTGGAGCTTTGTGAATGAAGGTATGGTGTCCAATCAATAAGATGTTTCAGATTCTTGAATTCCAAATCAAAAAACAGAAATCAAATGATGTTCTTCGTATTTCATGGCAAAACAACCCAAGATAACATCTGAAATAGTGTCCCATCTTGGTCTTTCACCTCAAAACACACAAATATGGATCACTATGGCTCGCGGTCGAGCTATGATAATCATCAGAGAATATGATCTAGATTTAGCCATATCCATGTATTAATCGTAGCATGGTCTACGTAGAGGTTTCCTCAAATAGGGGTATCCCCCAAATCATTCATTTCAATAGGATTTCCATGAATTATGAACATTTATAAACCATCCATTTTGGGGTACGTCCATTTTAGGGAACCTCCATGTGGGTTTGTCTGAAAATAGGATACATTACGATACCTCCATTCCTCATCATCCTTATATATTGAATTTCCCATAAATTGGGGGCTGTCAATTTTAGGACACACCCATGTCCTTTCCACAACACAGAAATCTGCCCTGGTCCCGGTCCCCCTTGTCGACATGTCCGAGACACCAACTGGGACTGCCCCGACGCGCGCAACACGGTGGGTGGTGTTGGCAACAGTGGCAGTGGCGATGGTTGTTCAGTTTGATGATCCTCCAACTCCTCCACCTCCAAATCATCATCGTCATCATCAGGAAGTTCCCCATCAGGAAGTTGAAGTTCTTCATCTGGTAGTGATTTTTTTCCAGGATTGAAGTCTTGAATCTCCCCCATCACTGCTGACTTGCTGGGGCGCTGGGAAACCAAAGCTCGNTCATCTGGTAGTGATTTTTTTCCAGGATTGAAGTCTTGAATCTCCCCCATCACTGCTGACTTGCTGGGGCGCTGGGAAACCAAAGCTCGCAGCGTCTCGTGGTTGCTGCGATTTGTGTAGTTGAAACGATGGCCGCCTCAATGAAGATGGGGCCATGGATTTTCATGGGTAAAACCATGTTTGGCGGATGGTTAATAGTGGCTAAGAATAGTTCTTCATGCTCTACCAGCAAAGCCCGGGCAAGCCGGGCCACGGAAGTATCCAAGAGGGGGAAAAACCTACAAAGTAAAAGCCTATAGACCACCTGTTTGCCAAAGCCGTTGACTGTGTCATCTTTTCGAAACCTTTTTTCTTGACACCCTTTCTCTTGACAGCCTTTTCTGATGTCTTCACCTCTCTTGATCCGGTTTGCCCTTGACAGCTCTTGTTTTTGGTAGAATTTCCTCTTGACAGCTTTGAAGCGCGGCATCTGGCAGTCTTTTCTCTCCTGACAACATTTTTGGATGTTCCCCTTGTCTGTTGACATCTCACCGTCTTGGCATCTCCCTCGAGAAACGATTTTCTTGGGATCGCCGGATCCCCTTCTTTTGCCATCTCTTTTTCTTTGAAGCCCCTTTCTCTGATCTTTGCTTCTCTCGACATCACAAAGTGCTTCCCAGTACCGCTTCGTACTACAAGACTTGCACAGAGGACTTCCCAGTACTACTTCGTACTACAAACACAATACTTCCCAGTAGTACTTTGTACTACAAAGCTTGCACAAAGTACTTCCCAGCACCACTTCGTACTACAAGCCTTGCACAAAGTACTTCCCAGCACTACTTCGTACTACAAGCCTTGCGCAAAATACTTCCCAGCACTACTTCGTACTACAAGCCTTGCGCAAAGTACTTCCCAGCACTACTTTGTACTACAAGACGTGCACAGAGGACTTCCCAGTTCTGCTTTGTGACAAATCTCTTCCACGTAGATGTTTGTATATACACAGAGAAACTCTTACACACAGGGGATTGTACATGCGGATGCTTTTACACAGAGAACCTTTTCCACACAAGACCTTTACAAGCAGAAAGCTTTTACACAGAGAAGCTTTTAGACACAAGACCTTTACACGCAGAAAGCTTTTACCCAAAGAAGCTTTTACACACAGAAAGCTCTTACACGCAGAAGCTTTTGCATAGAGAAACTGCTTCACTTCCCTACTCTCTTCACTTCCCTACTGGCTTCTCTCTGTGAGAATTCGAAAAACAAAAACGGAGTTCAGACTACTAGACTAGACTTCCGACTTGACAATTGTTAATAGTGGTTAATAATATGGTTCGTAATGATTTAATGGTCATTAATGATGATCAAGGGGTACGCTCTGGTACTCGTGGCTTGCTAGAGAATCCCATATAGTCCGATGATTTTCCCAGCCAGCTACGTTTGATTCGCGAAGGATTACATGATGGAGGATACCTTGATGATAGGAAATGATAGGATCATTGGATTGGTTTATGGGAAAATTTACAGGAAACCATGGATTTTCCCATCAAATATAGAGGTTTCCTGTAAATTTTCCCATTAACCAATCCAATGAGATAGGAAATCAAAACATGGACATGGATACGATCACAACATGAGTATTCATTACAATCACTACAACATACTACATCCCATGGGCCCAATGTTTGGGGGGCCCAATGGTTTGAGGGGCCCAATGTTTGGGGGATGATGTACCATTTTGGGGATGAATAAAAACATATAAAAACCATGAAAACCCTATGAAATACCATTGAAAACCGTGAGAATGGAGGGATGAACATCCACAGTTGGGGAAATACAGTACATATTTCATAAATACATGTTGCATAGGTATTCAACTTACATATTTATCCATATGAAATAGCTAGAAACAGCCATAAGTACCAGCTATTTTGGGCTGAACAACCAGTCACCGGGTACTAGACCAAGTCGCAAATGAAAGCTTTGTCCAAAAGTTCCCATCGCGAGAGAGTGGTACAGCAGGTTCCTGCACCTTGGAAAACGAGGCATCTGGGGGGATTGATGATGGTGATAATATGTTCGATCATATATTTAAATGTCAACAAAAATTTTAACGCTTTTGAGTTTTTAAAAGCTTATGAACATATCAGAGGTTATATTGTAATCATCGATTAAATTTATGATGGTTTGTGTCAATGATAGTTGACTTCGTGAAAGTGGTAAATCCTACCGGTACTCATGGCAAGAAAACGGAATTATCAAATAAATGATGGTTAATGATAAAATGGCTAGACCCCAAAAAGCATCCAAGAGTGGTGATTTTTCCGGGTGAAACAATCGCTTTGGGGTACCCCAATTTTGAGACCCAGGCTGGGGAATCTGTTTTAGACAACCAGAAATTGCCGTGGTTTCCTCAACAGCCAGAAATACTCCCTACGGATCCAAGTACCTTCTGAGGAAGCATTTGGGAGGTGATTTACCGGGTTCAGCACCATAGTGACTATCACTATTTCATACGTTTTTTACCAATTTGTTTGGGAAAAGATCCACATCCCTGGGACAATATCAACTGGTTGAAACCAGCCAACAAATTCAATATGGGTGTTATAGCATTACCATCCGCATGTACAGTATCTCCATATTTCATGTCGATGAAATATACCTTGTGGTTCACCTCAATTCTTAAACAGATAATCACCCCAATTGTAGGTGAACGAACCCTACCTATCCTACTTCTATCTGGGGTTATACCGCTTTACCTCATTTACTAACTGGGCTAAACCACCAAGTACCCATCCACGAAATGGTGGCCCCCCTTGGTTCCGAGTTAAAAAATCCACACTGACTCGTTCGGTATATTTACCACAAGCCCTAGTTGTTGGAGATACAAACATAGATGACATAAACCAACTTCGCTCTCAAAAATCGCAGACTAAATGAGAAATCCCATGGCTTCATGGTGAAATATCCTATGCTTGATGGTCAAATCCATTATTCCCCAAAGTGGGCCTCCTTTTACGTCAGCAAAGTTGGTGAACATCTGCCAAGCGGTTAACGTTGGGCTTTAGGGTCAATATATCGAACTAGTTGAATGGGCTTAGAAAGCAACACTGGGGTCTCACCATCAATTATGGGGCTTTTTTTCTGAACTATCAATCGATGAAGATGCTTTTGAGCATCAACCATACACCCAAAAATTCAACATAATTCAACATAATTCAACTCTATAAATTGCTGGTATCCAATAGTATCCAATGAATTTCTTGGCACCTTAAGCTATACCCTCCAATTCAACATAGCTACTGAACATGGCCATTTAGTTCCAGTGCGGGAACTCTGAGTTTACGGCTACACACATGGCTTGCTGGAAAATCCCCCATTTATAGAAGATTTTCCCATTAAAAATGGTGATTTTCCCATTCTCCCATTCAAACCTCCCTTTTTGAGGATTTTCCCATTCAAACCTCCTTTTTTGAGGATTTTCCCATTCAAACCTCTTTTTTTGAGGGTTTTCCCATTCAAACCTCCATTTTTGAGGGATTTCCAATTGCTATGTTTGATGACACCAGAGGCTACCCACCATTCGCCCCGTCGTGAAGACCACGCGACACGAGAGGTTCTGCACCGCCACGTTTTCGACGGACGCCGCCAGCATGGCGGCACTGACGGTGGCCATCTCATTAAAAAGACGGACCTGAACGAAGACCTGGCGACGCGGCGTGCCCGCTGGGAAAAAAATGGACAGGGGGTGAAACATGGTGATTTAACCATATTGAGCCAAGAAAAATGGTGATTTAATTGTGATTTAACCAAGAAACCTAGGGATTTCATGATGATTGAAGCAAAACAAATGCTGATTTCATGGGATTCAACGGAGATTTAATGGGAGTTAATGGCATCGAATGGCTGGAAGCATGCTGAACCCATCCCCAAGAATCCTCAGAAAAATGGGAGATCATGTAATGTCCATCAAAATGGGAGATCATCTCCATTATCGCCATAATGTTGGCCATATTGTGGCCATTTGGAAGGATTCCCACTTGATACCATCCGAGTGGGTATTTTACTTGCAATGATGGGGTATAGCTATGTCAATCTGTGGGGACAGCTGGTGTGGATTCCTTTCCGTCCGGCAATCACGAATGCCTGACTGAGAAATCCATCCACATTTTGGCAGGATCTTCCAACGAGAAGGGCTTGAACTATGGATGAATACCGGATGAGTACCTTGGTTTTGGGCAGCAAAAATAACATGTCTTTTTCCTTGGATGTTCATCTGGGAGTGTCTGAAAATTGAATACCCCAGTCCATCCGCCGCTTTATCATGATTTTGGGTGTGAATCCATGATCCGGATGCTAATGTGAAAATTCGGATGTTAATCCAGTTTCAAATTTCGGGGTTTCCACCATGGGTTTCAATCCGACGTCGTGGTCTTATGACTTGGATGATTTGGGGGTACCCCATGACTTAGAAACCTCCACTTATCAACACCCATGTTTCCTAAAAACAAAAGGATCCACCATCCCCAATTTTACCATTTTCATGGGTGCAGTACAGCATCAAACTATCGGTGGTTTATGGCGTTGCTTGACTCCTCATGATTCACTAATGATCATTGTTAAAGAATTACCATCAATGATCACTATTAACCATTATTGTCCATCATTGACCATTTAATGATCATTATTATCCAAAATGGTTAATAGACATTAAAAATCCCCATTAGTGAACAGGCCATTATTGACCACTATTAGCCATGGCCTGTTCATCCCACATGTTCAGGTCCAAACCCATCTTCACTGCGTCAGGCCTTAGAGACGACGACGAAGATGTAAAAGATGCTTTTCGGAAGATACCTGGCGACGCCCAGCGCGTTGTGCAAATGAATGCAAATGAGATATAATATGTCTTAACACTTCGGCTTTGAATACACAACTGGGTCATTTTTGGGCGAAATGTTGGTATATATTATCCATATTGTGATGAAGCATATGGGATAGGTATTTGGCTATGCCGTTTTCAAATATGATTTTGGCTCGAAGATTCAATACATCTGAGGCTACAAACAAATATTGTTTGCATCCGTCCGTTCAGTTTCTCCTTGCGCCACACTTGACTCATCAAAAAATACCCCTATGCCATCCCATGACATACTGGTTCGTTCATAGGTATCCCGCATTGTGGGTTTTCACAACCGCCAAATATCGACAGGTAGTGTTTTTTCCCCTCATTTTTCATCACCATTCAACCATCATTTTATGAATTACATCCCCCCATCATATCCCCTATTTGTTTCATAATCAAATCCCCATAAGACCACCCCAAATCCCGTGGAATCCCATACTAGGCATTTTCTTCATGGTCCCGCTGAGTTTTAGTTAGAAAATGGATTATCATTGAGATATGGTATAGTGGTTCATAAGCCAGCTACTACCCAGGAATCGCTAATCCCATGGCCCAAGCAGGAAACATGACCAAGATGGATCAAGATGGTATAATTCGAGAAAAGTCATGGGAATAAACATGAATAAACATGAGTGAACCATCCCGTCTGGATTTGAATGGGATTTGGAAATCACTACCCATATAGATTTTACTAAATTCGCAAATCCGCTGAATTTGCAGCACAGCGTCATGAAGTCGGACCATTCTTTCCAAATTCCAGTCCTCACCACCGGAGTTTCCACCTGGAATTTCCACCTATGGATTTACCTTTTGATAATCTCATATAGCCATGGAAAATGGCCATGTTCAATAGGTACATCATCTACAAATGGGTGACAAATTTCCATAGCTATGTGAAATTGCCAGCCAAAAAAAAAAAATGTATTTCCATGTAATTTCCCCAGTGAAAAAATGGAGGCGTCCTGCAATTTCTTCAACATTTAAACCAATTTGCGGATGGTAGCAGGTGAAGATATCAGAAAATATGTGTCAGACGGTGGAAAAAAACCAGTTGCGAACTGGGATTTACATAATTGTGCATCTCTAAATGGATTCCATGTAATACATGTCAATAGAAGCTCTCATAGCTGTATGGATGTTTCCTGAAGTCAATGGTCAGCAAGGTGGGCATCATTTATAGTTGATTTTCCCATTAAAAATGATGATTTTCCATAGTTATGTCAGTTTACCAGAGGGTAGCCACCAACATACAAACCAATCTCCAACTGTCAACAATCCGTTTGGTTGTGTAGCCACATCAAGGCCCACGTTTGTTGTCAGAATCCCTTTAAGTTTCTATCGCGAAATCCCCATGTCCCTTTACGTCCCCATTCAATCATCAGTTGTGTTACCCTCTGGTAAACTAACATAACTATGGAAATTAACCATTTTTAATGGGAATATCAACTATAAATGGCCATTTTCAATAGCTATGTTAAATTACCAAAGGGTAGGTAAATCCTCAATATTGCTGACTATATCCATTTTTGCGCTGTAATTGTTTTCACCACCAAGAAATGAAAAATCTTTGGTTCGAATTTACTCTAAGTGTTTCCTAAAGATATGTTTATATGCTCGAAAAAAAAAATCGATCCAGCCTGTGGGTTATACCCTCGAGAAAAATGGAACATGGATTCATAGTTGATTTTCCCAGCTGTAAGCGATACTATAACCTCCATCTTTATAAGGGATTTCCCAGCTAGCCACGTTTACCATGTTTGTATCTGCATTTTGCTGGTCAACTCCGTGATCCGTTCCGGTCGGACCCCGGTCGAAACGGTCGGTCTGTCCTTAAACGGCGGAGGCTTCTTTTGAAGGTCTTTCGCTGCTGCGGACCTTGCCATGGCGCGCGGTAGAAGCGTATGGTGTGGTACAATGGACGGTAATTTTTTTCTCAGAAACAGATGCTATTTCGGTGTGGTTTATCTAATTTAGTTGCTGTACTACTCTATGGTCGGGCCATATCTGCATTCTTGGAGATGCAAAGCACAGTATTGAGCGTTGCTGATAGCTGTTTCCAGGTGCTGGTCTCCACTATATAGGAATAGAAATGTGTCGTGCCATTCTTTTTGATTTGCTTATCCGTTTCATCTTCTGGATCACGAATTACAATGTATTCATATGTATTTCCTTACAAGTTGAATTGTCGATTTGAAGTGTTTCCAATTAAAACACTGGTAATTAGCCTCGAGTTCCCCCAAAATAGCTGCTGTTGCCAAGGATGTCCGTCTCCCTGCGCCAAGGAGCTGAGATGTTGCAGGATGGGCGAATGTTGCAGTCCTTCCAGTTGTTCGCGAGCTTTCCCGATTAGGTTGCCTCAGGGTTTTTCGGTTCTTTGGCCGAGTTCACAAGTGAAGTATATAGATTTCATCTTCAACAAAGGTTCGGAGAGAAAGCTCTGGATAACATGATAAACCTCTATCCCAACAATGGATAGTTGAAAATAAATGAAAATAACTGATGCACTGAGTTCAGTATAGGAATATGGCGCCAACAATCAGCTTTGAGATCTCGGAGATCCAACAAAGGGTGCTGCCCAGTCACGGGTGGCGTTCGGATTCCAAGAATACCATTGACAACTCCTTGGGATGGGTTGGGGTTGAAGAAAGCAGCGCAGTTCGCCCAACAAATCATGGTGATCACTCCGATTTTGAGGGTTCATTAAAAAATGCTGGGTCGAACTATCAATAGTTGAATTCAACACCATAGAAACTCTGATCTCCATTCAGTTCTCTTAATTAGACGCTTGGCAGTGTAACCATCAAAATTTGGCAGATTCACCATCCACAATTGGAATTCAATCTAAAGCAAGACGACACGCATGCATTCCTTCATTGCAACAGCCAAGACTGTACCTCTCAACACCACCTCTCAACCTAAAAACCCAGGTTCGCCCAGAAATGGTTTTCAACTGGATGCCTGTTTGAACATTTTCAAGGACAGAGTCGTTCGGGTTCTGGTCAATTGGTCAGCTAAGCTAAATAACCTCATGATGCCTCATGTTTGGATTCCCCAGCTGCTTGTTGCCGAAGCAAGCATTCCTTGTATGTCCTCGACATCACCTTCTGAAAAGGCCTGATCAATATGAGTAAACTATATGGAGGTCCCTAAAAATCCCAACGGTGCATCTGCTGCTGGGTGGCTCCATGGGATTTCTAGCTCTCGCTCTCAATGGTTGTGATGTGATGCGGCCCATTTTGAAGGCTGTAAACTCCCGAAACTAGGTGTTTGCGGATTGGCGTTCATTAATGGGAAGAACGGGAACCGTACTTGTGAGTAGCTACAGGAACGATCTGAAGCCCAGCAACTTCCGTTTCCAATGACAATCATCCAAATAATCGAAATCCACCTTAGTTCACCAGCCTTCAGGCTAGGCAGACCCTGGGCGCACTAGACATCACGAAACCATACGAAATCCCTATATAAGACACTTGACATGTGATCCTACATGGAAGATATTGGCTTAAAAAGCCAAAACTCTTGACTCTGCTCCCACTTGACTCCAAGTTCTTGCCTTTTGCCTCCCTGGTAACTGATATCAATCCTCCCAACCTTGGCCAACGTTGATGTTCCCGGTTTTTTTTGCTCCGAGTGACCCAACTGTCCTTCCAGGAGCCTGTGAACTTGAAGAATTTCTCTGTATCCAATGCCCGGGCCAATCCACACGGCGAAAGGGCCACATCAAACTGCATGTAGACGATGCCCGAACCCTCCGGCAAAGAGTTAGGAGAGTTACCCCTATTGGTTCAATGCTTAGATGTGGAAAAACCATGGTCTTTATCTGGAAATGATCATCTGCTGCATAAATGGTGGATTCTCCATATCTTTCTGCGTGGTGCCCCGGGAAGCTAAGCCAAGCAAGTTCCAGCATTTTTCAGGTTCTAAAAAAACAATTTTGCCAACTTCAATCAAGTTAAATTTCCAATTGTTCCTCGAAAAAATCATCAAAATCCCCAAAAAAAATCCATGTTCCATCCAAAGCTACCAACTTCTTTCCCCCGAAGAACTCTCAAGTTTCCAGCCATCACCCAAAATTCACTCTTTTTTTCAAGGTTACCCTCCACGGATCGCATTTCGGCCTGGGCCCGTGGTATCTCTGAGGCGATACAGAAGTAGGGATCGCCGATCTGCCAACAGTGCCGCGTGCGTAGCGGCCAGGAAGTGCCTTGGATGAAAAATCTGGGAAAACCCATGGGAAAATGGTGATTTAAGCAACAAAAATGGAGATTCAATTGTTTTTTTGCTGCTTTATGAGAGCGAAGTTGGGGGCCCAACAACTCCAATTATTATGGTTTATGGTACTTATAATGTTCATGGGGTTTATAGACCAACTTATAACTGGGGGGCCCACATTGCTATGGTTTTTTTCGCCCAAAAAAAATAGTTTCACTGGAGATGCGGCTGATGGGAATGGTGTTTTTTAGGCTAAAAAACGATCCTGGAATACATGAACTATCTAGTATACTGGGATGAATACCCATAGCAATTTTGATGTAACTGGAGATATAATGAGATTTTTGATGGGGATATATATAAATTGAGGTGGGTATTAATAATGGGATATTCTCGGATTAAGCCGGAAAAATACTAGTCTAATGGTTAGCATGGGATAAAATCGAAGGAAGTTTAGAAGTCAAACTTCCGACAATATGGACAGATGGAAACGCCAAGATGGGAAGAGCAACAAGAAGAGAGAAGCTCAGACAGGAGAAAGTCAGACGAGAAAAAATAACAAATCAGAGAGGAGAAAGTCAGAAGAGAGAAGATGCAGGCGCGCGAACACTGTGTTTTTACAATGTTTTGTGGGTCCGGAAGGTCGAGAAGTAGGCTCGCTAAAGCGGCGGGTGCGGAGCCATCTGGGCAGATGAGAGATCAAAAAAATGCACGCCGTTGTGGCGCGAAGCACATTTTGAAATCAAAATGCTAAAACACCACATGTTCGGAACACTTTTGGAAGTTGAGATGTCGAAAAAGTGCACGCCGTTGTAGCGCGAAGCACATGTCCAAGTCCAAATATGCAAGACACACCATTCTCGGGACACTTTTGGAAGTTGAGATGTGGAAAAAGTGCACAGTGCTGTGGTGCGAAGCACATTTGGAAGTGAAAATGTTAAAAACGCTCAGTGTCGGACCACTTTTGGAAGTTGAGATGTGGAGAAAGTGCACAGTGTTGTGGCGCGAAGCACGTTTGGAAGTCAAAAGTGTTAAAAACTGGGTGTCTCGGAGCACTTTTGGACGTCCAGACGTCGTTTTGCGTGGCAGGTGCAAGGGATTCTGCACCTGGTCAAAAGTGAGCTAAACGTGTGGGTTTCGTGTTTTCAAGAAAGATGGCAGGCGTGGGACATTTGAAGAGGATCTGCCGGGTACATTTCGCGTGGCAGGCGCAGTACAAGAGACATATCGATCAGACATGTTCAGAGGTCAGGGCGCTGATTTCCTGAGAGGGGTTGCATTTTCGAGCATCAGATCGTCAGGTTTGCTAAGATGATTTTGCTGCACTTCGTATGACTTGGCTTCACTTTTTCGTGGTCGGCGCAATACATTAGAGACACGGCATGGAAAAATGGCAAAACGCGTTGGTACAAGGCCGTCAGCTCTGCACTCAACTTTCCATTTTTGAAGGATGCCTCGCAGAATTGCTTCATTTTTGACGTTGTCAACTTCAAAAAAGTGAGGAAGTCTCGCAGAATTGCTTCGTTTCGGAACACTACATCACAACTACCACTACACTACATTACAACTACCACTACACTACAAATACAACTACAACTACAACTGCAACTACAGCTACAACTACAACTACAGTACATCGCACTACACTACACTGCACTACATTACAGTCACTACACTACACTGCGCTACACTACATTACACTACACTACATTACACTACACTACAACCACACCACACCACGCTACAGTACACTACACCACATTACACTACATTACGCTAAACTATACTACATTAGACTACAAATACAACCACAACCACAACAACAACTACCACCACAACTACAAGTACAACCACAACTACAACTACAACCGCAACTACAACTACAACTACATCACAACTACACTGCGCTGCCTCCAACCACTTGTCGGTCCCTCAGTCGATTCGCTCTGCCATCCATGATGCGCAACAACTGACTTCTCCTATAGGCTTCCTATCCTTGAAACTTCCGCCACCGCCTTGTGCGGTACTACTGGTAAGAATGTATCAATTAGATTATCAATTGTCATGGATTTTGCAATGGCTAGTACAACTAGAAAATCAGTATCCCCATCAAACATAGACATATGTAAATTGGAATATATAGCCACTGAATCTCAATATTCATATTGGAATTAAATACATAAATATAGATAATCATTAATATATAAAAAAATAAATAAATATATATCTGGACAAATTAGAATATTTCTTGCCTCGTCTGCCTCGATGCTTAAAGGTGAACTTCGGGTTTAGCACTTCGCCTCGTTACATACCGTGGGGGAATAGTGGCCTCGCCTCGTTAGTTCTTCCTGAGCATGTGTGGTCCATGAATGGCTCCAAAACGGAAAAAAAACTTTTTGGGTTCTGAAAAGTTTTCTTTTCATGGGGACAACGGAAATGTTGGGCAAATACTTGGGAAGCCATCCAGCCCTGCCCCCGGCTTCGCACAATGACCTTTATAGCCATTCCCGTTGAGCCTTCAAAAAAAGAAGCCCGAGGGAAAAAAAGAACCTTTTCGGACCGCGATTTTTTTTTTGAATCGAACCTTGTGGCTGAAGATTGAAAATGAAAAAAACACTTTCTGGCACGGGAAAAGTGTTTTTTTCATACAATACAATCCAAGAAATTCGATTCCAGGAGCTGGCCCCCTTGCTGGTACCTTAATTCTTGCTTGTTCACCTGGTCGCCTACCTGGTTAATGTTGACTTCTTCACCTCGTTGCCTCGGCTGACCTAGCAGTAAATTGTGCAGATATATATATATATATATGCAGATTGCCTTAGAATTATAATGGGATTACGCCATAAAGTGGTGACTCAACTGGAGATAGAATGGGATAGGGGGCAATGTCATTAAAACTGATTCTGACGGGATTCATGTTGATGGCGGCACCCGTAGAGGGGGTATTTCATATTGGGGGGATTTCAACATGTGTAAAAGAGGATTTATTCAATGGATGCTTCATGATTTTTCATGGAATTTACCATCTCTGTAGACAACACTTCCCCAACTCGTGATTTATGATTCATAGATGTTTCTTCCTTGGCCATTTTCCATGGCTATGCTATAGTTTGTTGTAAATTACCAGCGGGTACGGGGTGTTGGTAGATCCTCCAAACTTGGCTGATGTTGGCATTGATTCACCCAAAAAAAGATGATGATTAAGATACTGACAACTGATACCATCTTGATGTTGCATCACTTGGCTATGGTTGCTTCAAAACCCAAGTGGTTGAAATATCCATTTCTTGGATAAAACCCTCTATGTTTGATTTCTAAAACGATGATTTTGTTGATTTAAATTAAACCAACGAGGTTGATTGCTAAATCCCAAGTTGTTATGGCTTCTATCAAGGGGTAGCAATCACAAAAAATCCCAACTTGACGTGGATTTCACCATCCAAAGTGGGTTTCCCGTCTACGGTGCCACCTCCCAAACCCCCACTATCACCTAGCAACTTGAAAAGTGTTTCAGGAACACCACTACTTCCTGGCGGCGGGTCCGGCAAAATCAGAGATTTCCACCAGTTGACCGATGAAAAAAAACATGAACACCTTTCAAAAACCCATGCTTGATGGCAGTTTTGAAAAGGAAAATGATGTTCTATTTTTTTCGGATTTTCGGGGGGGCAAAGTTGGATTAGATGGTGTCCCAAGAAAAGTTAAACATGATATTGTTCCTTATCGATTCCTGGTATGTTCAATCCATCTTCATACGAATGCTTCATCACGTGGATAAGTTGTCCTCCAATAGGCTTGGAGAAGAAAAAATACCTTCCGAGACTTAAACACAGCAATTGGAAAGCCCCTGTAAATGGAGGTCTCAATGGGAACAACATTTATACATGGAGACTTTTCCATTGTCATGTTTGATTGCCCGAGGGTAGTTCCAAAATACTTCCGAACATCCTGGTGCATGTTCACCAGCAAGAAGGGGTTTTCTCCAGTATTGAGAAACATGCAGACAACGGGCAGCTTTGCTGATGGTCTTATCATGTCATATCCTTCATCTGTACATACCACATCCTTCCTGGTGTGGCCTGGTAGGGGGAAGGGATTGTATGAAACCAACAATGTCATTAACGAGGCTGAAATGAGGCCATGTTTGGATAGTTGCCCTTGCTAATTTGTTACTGTGATAATGTACCCAGCAAAGATACGAGGCACTGCAACTAGCCAGTAGTTACAAGCCAAAATATAATTTCACTACAAGATACTTGGGATAGTTACCTTTGCTAACAATCATACCATAGCTGTACAGATCACCCTCTGGTTATTTAACCTAGCTATGGAAAATTGCCCATTTATAGTTGATCTATGATGATTTAGCTTTTAAAAATTGGTTATTTTCCAGTTCGCTATATGCTATGTTAAGTAACCAGAGTGTATATGCACTCGCTAGCCACAATTTCCCTAGTCTTGCCGGCTCCGCATCAATTTGTGTTGAAATTAGCTCCGTCCCAGGCGGACGGAGTTGGGCGAAAATGGGCCTCGCAGACCCAGCAAATTGCTACGGTTCTTTGTTCAAAGTTTGGTAAATCTATGTAAATCTAACTTCATTACTATAACATATTGATATGTTATTTGATATTATCTGATATTATATGATATAGCTATATATATGAGCTACATACCACACAAGAACAGGATCTTTCCAGCTGCAGTCCGAACCTACAACTGAGCTCTCACAATGGCACGGTTTTCGGATCCGATTTTGGGGATTGTAAAATCACTGGGCCACAGGACGCTGGGAGCTCCTTCTCCAAATATCTTGTATTCTTGTCGCCTGAATCCCCATTTATGTGCATATATCTCTTACTTTTATTTATTTGTGTGTTTGTTTATCTATTTATTTATCTATTTATTTATTCATTTATATTTGTTTATTTTATGTGTTTATTTATTTATCATCTTTTTTTTTGAAATGTATATAAATACATATGTTAAAGTTCCGCACACAAAGATTATAAATGTATTCAGTATAGGTTGGTTGTTTCAGCCCATCCCAAGAATATTGGTCAGCTCGGATGAGCATCTCATTTCAAGTGCATTCAGTTCCTACAGACCTGAAGACGGTTTTTTCGATCGTCAATTTTCATATCAGCCGATTTTATCAGCCATGAACAAGAAACATGTATATAACCTGAATGCAACCTGAACCACCTATGAAAAAAGTAAAATCCACCTTTATTTGTGGAAACATGTGGAAACCATAAAACAAGTAGGATGAAACCATTTCAAGTTGCCTTGAAGTAGGGCACATATTCCATCAACAGCGGCCGGCGTAACTCGCAGATGTGAGGTCTCAGTCCCCGCAGTGAGGCCCAGCGTGTACATGACTGGAAGGTCATTTGAATTGTGGGAATGGATATGGGTGCCATGGTCAAAAGATGGTGCATTTGGTGGGTTTGAAAAAAATCCAAATGGATGGTTTATGATGGAAAAACACAATTGAAGTGCATGATTTGGGGGTACCCCCAATTTAAGGAACCCTCATATGATCCCATATGTATATAATACATTCCATTGTGATTATGATATTCAGATAATATATATATATATATCATGGTCATGTAACGGAATATTGAATGGGATATAGATAACCAGCTACAGATGATCAATGGGTGTATCTGCATATAGAGTATACCCCCAGTTATGTTTCTTTTAGTAGGGAATGTGCTGATATAGATTTGGATATATACAATTTTCATACAGACCCAGATCTCATGGCCAATCTTAGATACAAGTGCCCTTCAAACACAGCTTTCTTCAGCTGTCTATATAGCAAAAGATTAAAGTAAGAAATCATCCATTTATTTGCTTGATCCAAATCTGGACAAAGAGATGCAAAGAGATGCAAAGCGTGTATTTTTAGCTAAATACGGTCTGGTTTGCGGCATCGGGTTTGCAGACCCACATGATCAGGCAAATTGAATATTCTGAGCAAGTTATGATACCCTCTGGTTATTTAACATAGCCATGGAAAATCCCCTATAAATAGAGTTTTTAATGGGAAAATCATCCAAAATTAGCCATTTTCCATGGCTGTATGAAATAACCACAGGGTAATTCACAAATATGAATGGTTGGGCGATTCTGTCCTTCACGGCTGTGGGATGAGTACGGTTCATCCACTTCCAACTGGGGTGTAACCAATGGTTTTCACTTACGAATCGTTAGGAATTCTTGGAGGATTCCCCAACAACTCACGACGACCTGTTGTGAATGCGATTGGATTTCTACAGATGAACTAAGAAAACATAATGATGTGGATATCCAAGTCTATAGTTGGATATCAGCTATGGATTTCTATAGTTGTGGATATCTACAAGATGGTCTACAACATGATGTGGATACTGGATACCTAAAAAAAATATAGAAACCATATTGTAGACCATCTACGTTTATTTCATATGGTTGTTTGAAGAATTCGTCATGTTGGTTCGCCATACTCAAAGTAGATCTGCAAAAATCCAGCCAAAAAATACGGTGACAAGCGGCTCCTTACGGCAATGAATGATCAAGGTCAAATCTTGCAGTTTTCTGGTATCACATTCTCCTCAGCTGCAAAGGCGCGATTAATTTGTGCAGGTGTAGAACATTTCGTCATTCAAATGTTGATATGGAGGTTTCCTAAACAGACCAAATGAAATGGGGGTACCCCCAAATCATCCATTTTAATAGGGTTTTCCACTATTGTAAACCATCCATTTTGGGGTACCTCTGTATATATATATAATTATAACGAACACACTGTTCCATCTTTGCATGGTAAATGGGTTTCTCCGGTCGGAAAACGGGGCACGCCAAAATTTCGTGGTTTTTCTCACCGTGTTCCCCCATTTCAACGACCATTTCATGGGTATCCAGATTTCTAGACACGCCCATCTATGTTGAATATGCATACCAAAGATCCATGAAGATCCTATACAACATCCCCCAAAACCGCCAAAACCGGTGCCGGAATGTCCAGAAAAAGGAACTCCCCCTGTCTACATGCTTTGGTAAAACCATGCTTACCTGGATGTGTTTGAAAATGGGCCATGATTCAACTTGCAATGTACATGGGGAAATTGAAGATTGACAATGAAATTGTTGGGTACCCTCTGGTAAACTAACAGTTTGCTATTGAAAATAGGCATTTATAGTGGATTTTCNGGAAATTGAAGATTGACAATGAAATTGTTGGGTACCCTCTGGTAAACTAACAGTTTGCTATTGAAAATAGGCATTTATAGTGGATTTTCCCCTGAAAAATGGTGATTTTCCATAGTTATGTTAGTTTCCCAGAGGGTACCCTATTCATCCCTATTCTCAGACAAAGCCATTTGCAAGTTGTCCTCACTATTCAAGCAAATTCAAGCTGCTTTTCGGCTATTGAATGGAATGTTTGCACATGATATCTCCATTTTTTGTTGGCGTATCCAGGTCATCAAAGGGTATCTAAAACTAAGCACAGGGATGCTTCTCCAACCACCAAGAACACTTGCCCCATCGCCAAGTGGAGGTGGTACTGTAGTTTTCTTACTATACTTACCATCCCCCAGTGTGATGCCCAACTTGAACACAAAGACGCATTCACATCATCTCACCCAAAAAAAGTTTCTCCCTGTGTCCACAAACACCATTCTTTAAATGATATTCAAGCGCCTATGATTCAGTACTTGTCAATGACATTCAATAATCATATATCATTTGCCAGATATACTATCAATGCGCATTTACAATCAATCATGTACGATGATACAGTCATTACATGTACAGTAATTGATAAATGCATATTTTTGACATATCGTGGATACATCCACATGATCACATGGACATACTTCTTGATTGATTCATTTAAAGATCATATCTACAAATTTCCCAGAATCGCTCCTGTTCAGGGGATGGCCCCAAAGTCGTCACAGTCCCAGGGCGGGCTCCAAGATTGTGCTTCCCACTAAGGAGACGTTTGTCACGAAAGCTGCTACCCTCTGGTAAACTAACAGTTTGCTAGTGAAAATGGCCATTTATAGTGGATTTTCCCATTAAAAATGGTGATTTCCCATAGTTATGTTAGTTTACCAGAGGGTAACCAAATTGTTGACTTGTCCAACTGATTTCCAAGACATGGACGAAAAATCACGAATGCTTGATGGTAAGTTTTCGAAGGCTCTTTATCATGCTTCCAATCATTACAGTATGATACATACACATGATAATAGCAAAAAGATGTGAAAAGCATCTGTAAAACTTGTCCAAACGTGTAATCGTCTATGCTGGAAACAAGACTTAGATTGTCAATCCACCGCTTCCCCCGAATCTACCTGGTTTTGCATTGGATTTATTCATTGTTGGAGTCCCAAAAATCAGGGATAATTGCTATGGTTGGGAGATCTGATTAGCATTGCCACCATTATTTGTTGGGTAAGTTAAACCTCCATGTTCGTTGTTTACCACATTATGCCCTCGAGTAAATCATAGTAAATCATATAACACAAATATGATATGGAAAACCCACGGTTTACCTACACAGGAAATTATCTACATTCATGGTGCATGCTCTATATCTTCGTTGGTTTTACTCTAGGAAGGTCCATATTGGTATGGCGTTTAATCTAAGACCCGGCGAACTGGAGATTGGGGTCATGTTTATTTCTAGTACCCTCTGGTAATCAAACATGGCAATTGAAAATCCAGCATTTATAGCTAATGTTCCCATTAAAACCTCCATTGATAGGGGATTTCCAATAGACACGTTTGATTACCGGAGGGTATTGAACATGTGAATTGAAACTTCAATGCTCATCCATTTAGGTTAACTGATTCTTAGCCCATTGCCTCTGTCGATGTTGCTGATTCCTTCGCCTTTGCTACGTATGTACTATCAATATTATTAATGTACGGGGAAGCTCCTGACAAAGCTACAGGGGAAGCTATCAACAAGTGCAGGTTGTGAGAAAAGCAAAATTAAATGTGCCATGGTCAAAAGATGGGATGAATGTGGTATGGTCATCCATCCCAGACTGGGAACCCAACCATAATGTTGGGTATATAATATACATCGCCATGAAAATGGATTGATGATTATCCCAAAATGAGCGTGTAGTTGGCCAAAACGAAATAAATGATATTCCCATTCGTATCACATTAAATCCCAAGTGTTTCTCTTCAAATATCATCTGCGAAATGCTCCGTGGTGCTCGAATATTTACCTACATTTACCTACATTTACCTACATTTACCTCAGAAGTAGTCAAAGTTAGTTAAATCTTCCTGCACCATGAAGCACATCACAGCTATTTGCCCAAATTTTGACCTATGGCGATGGCCTCCCACCCCTCCATCCGGGCCCCAGTTTCCAGTGCGCCCTGCCGAAAAATCGTCCATGGCGGAGAGAACAGCCATGCTGTGCAAATGATGTTGTTCAAACATGTTCTGTTCAAACATATGGGGGGTTCCTAAAAATTGGGGATACCCCAAGTCACCATGGATCTCAAAATACAGAGTCATGGTTTAATTTCGGATGCTTGGGGGTCCCTCTCTGTTGGGAAACACCCATATGAGACAAACTATTACATAATAATTCATAATATATCAAAATTGCATTGTGTGTTGTTGTGTCCATTTGATCGAACATTTGAAGAAAAAATTGGTATTGTGGTATCCTTCCCCACGACAAAAAGGCTTGAGCAATTCAACTATTTGGGATGGATTCTCTCTCCCGACACGATCTCTTCTGGCTTTTGCACATTGGAATCCAGGAAGGTGGAAAGAGCTGAAGAAATTGCAGTCCACATACTGAAATCAAACATAACAATGGGTTTGTCTGAAAATCGGCTACCCCCCAATTCCAACGGATCATCAAACGTCACCTCCAAAAAGCCATGGCGATGTCTGTGTAAACCGCCTGAAATCACTGGATTGAAATGATGTCACCAGAAAAGTCATGAGGATTGGGGGATCCTTGTCGCTGATTCATAGCTACATTGGGGCAAAGATATAACTCCAAGAACTATGGTTTATGATATTTTTTTTGAGTATGGCCACTGGGGGTTATAAGCCAACTTATAACTGATCATATGGATATCAAACTGACGATCACTACTATCAATATCTACCAACATCATGATATATGATGATACATGAATGATGACATGATCATGGTCATGGTGATGATCATGATGATGACCACCGCCGCTGCTGGACTATCAGGATGATCAGACTGATACAAACTGTGAGAGAACATCAGCTCCGCTACAGCATGCTGGGTGAGAATAGGTCGGCTCCTGCAGTCCGAAATTCCCAATCCCCTCATTCTTTGTGTGTCAAGACAGGAACTTAAGGATTTTACAGTACCCTTTGGTCTTCTTCGAAAAGAAACAACAACCAGTCGAATCCTCTACCAATTGAACATTTCTCTCAATCATAGCTTTCGCTTGTCCAACCACTGCAACATAGTTTTCCCTGTTAACAAACGCACGTGTTTTTTTCAATTGTTCTCCGGCGGTGCAGTAGTGGCAGATATAGAATCATAGTTAGAGGTGTGGCGCGAAGCACATTTGGAAGTAAAAATGCACAAAACACCTCATTGACGCCGTTGTGGCGCGAAGCACATTTGGAAGTCAAACGTGTTAAAAACTGAGGGGTTCGGACCACTTTTTGACGATTCGATGACGATTCGATGTCGAAACAGTGCACGCCGTTGTGGCGCGAAGCACATTTCCAAGTCAAAAGTGTCAAAAATTGAGGGTTTCGGGATGTGACTACACTACACCACAACTACAAGTAGAAGCACCAGAACAATCACAACCACAACCACAACTACAACAACAACAACTACAACCACAATAACCACTACAACTACACTACACTGCACTGCATTGCAACTACAACTACAAATGCCACTACGACTACAACTACAACTACAACAACCACTACAACTACAACTGCAACTACAACAACTACAACTACAACAACTACAACTACAACTTCAACTACATGACAACTACAGCTACAACAGCTACAAGTACAACCACGATAACCACTACAACAACACTACACTGCACTACAACTACAACAACTACAACTTCAACTACATTACAACTACAACTACAACCACAACTACATCTAAAGCTACAACCACAACTACATCTACAACTACATTGCAACTTCACTGCGCTGCCTCCAACCACTTGTCGATCCAACAGTGGGTTCGCTCTGCCATCCATCCTTCACAACAACGCACCTCTCCTATAGGTTTTCTATTTTTGAAACTTCCGCCACCGCCTTGCGCGGTACTACTGGTAATGATGGTGATGATGCCCATCATCATTCATTGTCTTGGTTAAACTGATTGAGGATGTTAAAAGTTGGTGAACTAATTTATCAAAATGTGAAAATTAAGTATGAAGCTGATGATGGTGATGCTGATGATGCTAATGCTGATGCTGATTTCGACCACTGCCGCCTCCACCTAGGTGAAGGTTCATTCATTTGGTCATGCTAGACTGCTGCTGCAAAAATGGGCCCCGTGCCCTCCACTCCAAGTTGCCAACCACAAATCGCGACTCGATTTCCCCATGACGTGATCCGGACCAACGCGTTCTTGATTTCAGCATGTGGCATTCAAAGCGCTTACAGGGAATGCACTTGCCTGACTGGAAAACTTCAACTATACGTCACTTTTGCGCGGCAATTTCCGCCGTTTTTGGCGGCAATGTCCGCTATTTCGGCGGTCCTTTTCATTCCAAATCATCCATAGAGACTGCATCACACTTCCAAGGGGCGCCAAACAATGGCTAACTGGCTAACTGGGCGTTGTTATGTGTCGTGTCTATAGCTAGATGTGGTTGCAAACCAACTTGTAACTGGGGGGCCCTTCCTGTACAAACATCGTATGTTTTCCATTGGGGATGGCATGTCTTTGGAGAACCAGTTTGCCAAGTGATACGCTATATGAAGAAGTGAGTGCGGGGTGCGGAATTGATAGGCAATTCAGACATCTAATCTTCTGGATCCTACTCAATGTGGGAAACACATGTTCCAGAAATGATTGTGAAACGAGTGTTGAACAAAAACCATTCTATCCAACACAAAACACCGCCAGCTCATTGAAAGTAAATTTGTGGCAAAACTGAAAATATAAAGAATATTGGGAGGATCTGGTCTTCCAAAATTTCCTGGTGGCTCCAAAGAAACTGACTCTGAATAAATTACATTTCATTACAATTCACTAAGCCGAAAAGTTTGGCTATTTTGTGATAGTTGCTGCGATCCAATTCCCATCATTCCGTTGACGGTTTTCCTGATTGATCTGTATCTGTAAATTTTACAATCATTCACTAGCCTTAAGTCTTAAGTAAGGCTTCTTGGGACAATCCCCCCAATCATCCCCAAGCCAATTCCCGCAACGTTGGCGGTCTTTTTTTCGTCTACCCAGATTGATTCAGAAATCGTCGAAAGAGTCGACCGGCTAAAACCAAGGTCTTCCGAATCGACACAATCATCGAAAAAGTCGACCGGTCAAAAACGGGGTCTTCCGAATCGACGCAATCGTCGAAAAGTCGACCGGTCCAAAACGGGGTCTTCCGAATCGACGTAATCGTCGAAAAGGTCGACCGATCAAAAACAGGTCTTCCGAATTGACCTCACGTCGCGTGACGGTGGTTTTCTCGAGATTTTCGACGTCGAATCAACCACAACAGCACCACAGACCTGGTCACAAAGTGCCCAGGTCTAAGGGGCACTGGGACCGTCGGAGAACATGTCAGTTGAGTCTCAGGTTCAATTTGGGAATTGGAAATTTGTTACCAAGATTTACATAGACTTAGTATGACTTTGTAATCTCGGAGTTTCTGAAACCCCCAATTTTCCATATAAAATTTCTTGGGGTTTTCACCAGTGTGCTTCACAACTCGGGTGCCCTGTTAGCCATCATCGCTTAAAAATTCACCGGTCATCCCATCAGGAAATTGCGAACAAAAAATTGGCCATGAGAATTACTGGTTTTAATATGTTTTAATATGTTTTAATGGTGGTATGATTATCTTCCCCAATGACAGTGCAATCTCCAGCCTTTGGGACACTGGAGTTTAGCGGAATGTTAGCTGAAACCAACAGAAGTCGGGCAACATAAGTTACCTCACGAGTTCTACTGGTGAGACCTTTTCTGATTTCAGGTTTTGCATAGATTCCAGCATTCACTTTCCACCGCTGCAGGAAACACGTCGCTACCAGGATTTTGGGCTTCCAATTTCTAAATCCGAAGCATCATTTTTGGTGACCTCGTTTAGCGTACCGCTCGTAAATTTCCCCCAGCAAAAATTCAGCATTACGTTTGCCACCCATCCATAAACCTAACCCATCTTTGCCAGTCTGCAGGAGGGGCATCACTAACACTGGCACTGCTGCCTAGGCGTTTCAACGCCGCGGAATAAAGGGGCACTACTGTGGATGGAAGATGGTCCCATTATAGTCCCAGTGTTGAATTAAGTGACCATTGTTTCCCAAGTGGTGCAGGATTTCGCAACCATCCACAGTAGAATCTACCATCTCCCCAACTAACATACATAGACCTTGGAAGGCGATCAACTCATCTGGAAAAGACTGCCATTTTCAGGGTCTAGTGGGTAGTTTGGGGGCCGGTAGCTTGCCAAAATGCTCGAATTTTGGTATCTAGGAGGCAGATTCCAGTTGCACAAATATGGACATCTGACCATCCAAAACTATGGATTTGCACCAACAAAAATGAGCCTTCAAAAACATACAAAATTAGTGTTGTGACATGTTTTCATGTGGAGTTGACCAACAAAACATCAGTTCATTGAAGTTAACCACCAAAAGTGACCGTCAAAAAAAAACATATGCAACAAAGAGTCAGAGCAACTTAGCATGATTTCGCCATTCAACCTATCTAAATTGTCAAATCGAAATACCTGGAGCTTTAGACAATCAGAAATCCTGCTTGACAAAAACACTTATATAGTGAAGATTCAAACCATTCAAAATGGCTGTATTTTTGGTTGTTTGCTGAAACTTTCATGTATTGTTTTTGGTTGGACGTCCCAGGTACAAAATCATCAGCCGTGGGGGTTGTCCAACCTACACACATGGATGCTTCATGGTTAAATCACAATTTTAATACAGGCCTCTGCTCAAATGGGAAGATGGTCATTCACCGAACAAATGTAGCAATGGACATGTCCCATTTACCTCCTGAAGATGGCAATGGTCAATTGACATACAAAATTGTAGTAGGGTTAGCAATCAGCTCGCTATACCTGAATGCTTCATGGTCAGATATGCTCAAAACATGGANAGATGGCAATGGTCAATTGACATACAAAATTGTAGTAGGGTTAGCAATCAGCTCGCTATACCTGAATGCTTCATGGTCAGATATGCTCAAAACATGGAATGATTTGCATCGCCGGCAAAATATGGATTTGGATTTAAGTAGGATGCGCATTCAACAATCAAGCCTTGGGATTTCACCAACAAGAATCGTGCAGGCAGTTGAAGATCGCAAACCTTGCAAACACTTAGTTCAGCCACTTTAAAAGAAAAACTGCACTTAGAAAAGACTCCGTGAAAAACTATAACCAAACTGGAAAATCATGGAACGACTCCCTCTAAACCACCACCCAAAATTAGAACCAGTCTCTGCTTAAATCCAGCTGAATCACCACCCAAGCAGAACTCCTGTGATAGTAAAATTCCCAACGTTTTACCGATTCTTATGGCTAGAATCCTCCCAAAAAAAAAACAAAACACGTTGAAACTGAAACTTTGCATGCACTGAGTTATAATCCAATATTTTGCATATGTATAGTACATGGCTTCAAGAAACAAATATACCCTTCCAATTAATTGCCACTCAGGCACCTCGGCTGTGTTCAAGCCTAATCTGCTGGTGCGATACATGGCTGGGCGCTGCAGCATTTTGTCAAGGGCTTCAAGGGTGGCGCCTCGGGTGGAGCTTGTTAAGAAAGCACATATCATACTGAAATTACAAGTATTATTTATGTATATATATATACATATAATATGTGTATATATATATATATTTAATATGTATATATATATATACTGTACTCATTATCATACATATATATATATATATTATATATATATATATTATATATATATGTCTGTATATATGTGGTTCCCTTTGGGAATTTACCTTTTTCAGCTGATTGTGCGTTTGATTCACTACCATTTTTTTCGAATCCAAAGATTCTATCGGTAGAACCAGTGTTGGACTTCCTGACCAGCCCCCAGTGACTCCCCAGATTGTGGTTGGATGTTCATTTATAATCACCCCCACAAAAAATAGAAATGTCATTGATCACCATTATGGTAGGATTTGACTAAACTCGATCTTTTTGGGGATTACGCTAAGCCTTTGCTTTTCATGACCAGTCCAATGCCTCACTCATCATCACTTACATTGCCATGGTCCAAACTCTGCCGGTTCTTGGAAACCGAAAAATTGAAAACGTACGGGTCAATTTAGAATAGATGCTGAACCGGAAAAGTTCGCCTTTCTTCTCTGATACCCAAGGGTAAACTAAGATAGATGTGGANATTGAAAACGTACGGGTCAATTTAGAATAGATGCTGAACCGGAAAAGTTCGCCTTTCTTCTCTGATACCCAAGGGTAAACTAAGATAGATGTGGAAAATGTCCCATTTATAAATGAATTGCCTATAGATTGTGATTTTCGCCAGCTATGTTATTTTTTGTTAATTAGAGATTTGAAACAAAACCTGGACCGCCGAGCTTCTATCCTCACGATAACGACCACCTCAGGCCCGTGCGGTTTGTCATTCACCGGGAGCTGTGCATTTTGTGGGAGGAAAAGTGGGGAGATCATGGGAAACTCACCTGAAATCACTATACTCATCTATAATCTATTACTATATTCAAGAGATATCATGGGGATATCCCGTTTCAAACGCTACAATAACGGCTACGACTATGTCATGTAAGTTGTAACCTTCCAAAAAATTGCGATGTCGTCCTACCCTGTCAGTAAATGTCCCCCGCATATCCTCATTATTCCTCGTTGATGGCAAAGAAATGAACGTGCTAGACTATCCACCCATGGTTTCCCCGTATTGGGTGCTTCCTCAATTGCCTAAATATCCCTAGATCATCCATGGAAAATGTTTCAGATGTTCCACTATAAATCAACCATTTCGGGGATCCCCCATTTCTGGAAACCCCCCACATGATACATCTATATATCATTGAGATGACCTAAATTCGCTATATGGGTCCGTGGGTCTTGGAACGCCCACTGGGGAGGTTTTTCGTGGCTTTCCACCGAGGAGGATTCCGTCGGATTTGACAAATCTTATTCACAAAGGTATGCACACAGGGATGTCGACCACCTGATACTGGATAATAACCAACTATAATGAATGTCAAGCTCGGATTGATCCACCCCTAGGCAACTTAATTGGGGAGGTACCATTTAAGCAGCAAAGTACATGTCACTGTTCGGGGGGGAACCGGTAATTAGTCAACCAAGGTTTAATTAAACGCGGGATTAACAAAATTGAACAACCGACAATCATGCCCCAGCACTCCATGCAACAGTAGCATTTACCCCAAAAATGACCCAGATGTAGGTAAATGCTCCACACATAGAACATTAATGGGATAATAACTAAAAGCCTGTTTTTAACCGCAGTCTTCCACCCCCACCACCCCCACCACCCCAACTGAAGCACCAATAGTGCCACTGCATGCAACCACGTCACAAACAAAGGAGTCGGCACTGATCGTTTCGTTGCCGATCAGTTCATGAAATCCATCGCATTGCCTCCAGTGCCACCAGGTCATGCTAAAAAAGGGGGGATTACGAAAATCTTGGGACTTCAAGCGTGAAACAAATCATTTCACGATTGGATAATGGATGTGATTAGATCCACTTTCTCTGACCTGAATGAGCTACATGTGAGAAGTTTAACAATCTGCCAAGTCATGCCAAATTATGATATGAAGCCGATTGGAAGTACAAGCACAAGTATATAATCTGTAATATGCCCACCGAAATCCCCCCCCCATGATTCATTCATTGATCGTTAGGGGGTGATGTTGTTGCAGAAGTAATGGCAGTAGGGCCAATCAAGTGGTTTCATGGGTCATCCATGACTGGTTTTTTTGTCCCATTGCATCCTTTTTCAGCCCCAGGATGATTATCCAATATTGACACGCCTGGATTTCAAATAAGGATGTACCCCTAATCTATGGCTCCTTTACCCCTAGTAGTGAAACGGGGCAATGGAACATCGGCTATTTATAGATCATGTTCTCATGAAAACCTCCGTTGATAGGGGATTTTCTATTGCCACGTTTGACTACAGGGGGGTAGTAGAAAAAAATGATGATTACGTTTTATGTTGGTGGCTTTCCCAACATGTTCCAACCCAGTAGCAGATTCTGCACAGGCCCAGCTGGAGTCAATGAGGAGGCAAGGGCCAGCAGTGTGGCTGAAGCCTTTGTCGGTGGAAAGAAGTGAGATGGCAACCAGAGGATATGTTGGACATTAATCATAGGATAATAGAGGTTAATACGGATTAACAGGGTTTGTTTATACTGTAGATGTGTATCGGGCAGATTTTTTGCATCAATCTTGTTGGATGTGGTTTGATCAACAAAAGTGAGGATTTGACCATCAAAAACCGCACATTTGAACCGGACATATTTCAACAACAAAGCCTTTGACCATAGCCTCCAATAATCAAACATAGCAATGGAAAATCCACCATTTATAGATTATTTTCCCATAAAACCACCATTTTATAGGGGATTTTCCTTTTCAATTGCTGTGTTTGATTACCGGATGGTAATGGGAATTCTTTGCAGGAAGAAATTGGGATTTGACCACCTGCCACGAAACCGTCTCACCCTCGAGGCCAACGTTGGTGAAGATCTCCTCGATGCGACAAAGGCTGGAAAGCCATGGGCTTTCAACGAAGTTTCTATCAAAATGGCTGGATTTTCCCCAATCAAATGAGAAAATCCATAAAATCCGTCAGAGGCCACAAATGGCGGTTGTTTGATTGTTCTCCATGTATATAATGATATACACTGTCAATTCAAAAACCCTTTCTCGCTCAGAAAGTCCAAGAATATACTTGAATATACCCCGAGCGAATGGGTTCGGATGATCACTTGGAAGTAGCCATCTTGCATATGAATACCAAACAAATTGAAAAAATGGATGATCATTGCCATATTGCCCTGGTCCCATAGCAGCAGCTATTGATCCCCGAATTGGGCAGCTATCTCTAATTTATAACATCGCCACCCGTTTAGCAGGGGGGACGTTATCCAAATGTAACGGGCATCAGTAACGTCGTTTTGGGGGGGACGTTCTAAATGTAAGATTTCAATTAAAAACAAGTGACGTTTGAAATATATGTCCGGCATTCAAAGGTACCCTAGGGTTTTTGGAGGCGACCTTTAAATGTAAGATTACATTTTCAAAAAACGGACAAAAGAAATGTAAGAAATGCAAACAAAAATGAAAAATGATGGCATAAAGGTCTTCAAGTAGCTGCAGAATTGCATAATCATAAAACCAAAATTGTAAACAGAAAGTTTGTAGGACCCCTATTTGCTTGTAAACCTTCATATATTCTGCATATTTTTGTCATTTCAACATGTAGTATAGAGGTGGTCGAGGTACATAATCTCTTGCAAATTTTGGGAAGATCCTTAAATCTCAGAAAAAATATAAATTGATATGTGGAAGGTCACAAAAACATATACCTGAGGTCCATAATTCCTTGCAGAAAGTCCTCATACAAGACAATAAAAGACACAATAAACTCATGTAGTATATAGCTAAGGTCCATAATTCCTTGCAAAAAGTGCTCAAACAAGACAGTAAAAGATATACTAAACACATGTAACCATCATATACCTGAGGTCCATAATTCCTTTCAGAAGGTGCTCAAACAAGACAGCAAAAAATATACTAAACACATGTAGCCATCATATACCTGAGGTCCATAATTCCTCAAACAAGACAGTAAAAGCTATAATCAACTCATGTTTGTGGCTTCAGGTACGGATGTAATTGATTTCAGGTAGATTTCAACTATATCTTGAATGTAAACATACGTAGAGGTACATTTGAGGTCCACTCTCCCCCCCGCCTGGGAAAGTAGGGGGGGTGACACACGGAATCTGCGGACATTACCCCCCTCCCCTTCCGCAACCAAAATGTAATCCGTCCGTAGCCTGTTTTTTGACGTAGGGGACGTTCCACAAAGCGTAAATACATCTAAATTTGAGGGGGGGAGGGGTATGAGAAATAGCCCGTTACTTTTTCGATACGTCCCTCCCTTTTTGGGGCACGGAAGGGGTAGTGATTTTATAACCATCTCCCTTGAAATTAGGGCAGCTCTGTCGTGAACCCCTTATATGATATATATTGATATATCAGTTTATACGCGGGTTAACCTCACATATTCATACATATTCTGTAGTTGAAATTTAAGGGGGTTGAGAACCCCATCGAAATACCAGGTCACCATCATTGCCGCCACACACCTCGGCCCTAAGACGCCAGCCATGCAAAGCCAAGATGCCGCCAAGTTGGTGTAGCTTCGAAATACCTCTGGCAGGGTGGCCATATCAAAAGAACTGTTGGCAAAACTCGATGGGGGGATGGGTCAAAACCTATTATTATCAATTTTAATGGGATGAACATCCATTTGCCAGCTATTTTGGGGTTCACTAGGTACCAGGGTTTTGACTCATAGCCATGGAACTTCTCCCAAAGATTCATTGGACACAACAAGACAAGCGCAAACAGTGTCAACCAACCATGGCAGGCTAGAAAATCACCAGGTTCAATGGAAAAATCATCTATAACTGGCGATTTTCAAGTCATGTATAGAAGACCCGAAAGTAGTTCTTAGCCACCATCACTGTTGCTTCACGAACTCCAGAACCAGGTCTGAAACCATATTCTATCAACAAATTCCTCTGGGGAAAAAATAGAGGATGTAGCGGTGTGTCTATTGGCTTTTCCGATGTGGGGTGCCCCTCGATCAGGTGTAGCGTCCACTTGGGTGACCCACTTCATCTCCCATTCACCGCCATGATTTTTCTTGGTTCAATCCCCATTTTCTCCAACCATTGTATCCATCCACTTGGCTAAGAACGCATACGTGCCAGGGGTTCTGATTCAATTCCGAATCCCAATGTTTGTTGGTTTTCAGTGGTTAGCAACACAAGGTTTCATCAGTTTTCTTTACATATCCCCCAAGGTATCACCATAAAATTCATCCGAATCCTGGTTTTTCAACCCTGAAACCTCCACTCCAAGGTATGAACCATATTTTTTTTTCCAACCCACAACAGTAAGATCAAACCCTCCATAAATCTTCAGATTCTCACCTGCCCAGGCACCTCTTTGGGAATGTAAAACAAGCCATCTCGGCTCTGCCAGAAGCCCCGCTTCAGCGCCGTTGGAACCGCCGTTTTTTCCAACGCCTCCGTTGCGAGCGCGCGGGCCACGCGACGCAGCTGTCTGCGCGTGCGCGAAAGCCAGGTCTGGTTGATGCTTGGGCTGGACCTGGGCAGCTAGTGGATTGGCAAATCCCGGCCTAGCCATGGAGGTTAGCTGGGAGAATCAGCGTAATTTTAAATGGTGGTGGCTTGGTGCAAGGGAAATTCTCAACCGGAAAACGTGTTCCCTTCATCCAATTGACTGGAGGATGATACTTGCTGGAGCTCAGATGAGCAATGGGCTAGTGGGTATAAACCAAGCACAATCATGGGCTATACCCTCCGGTGTCATCAAACGTGGCAATGGCAAATCCCTTGTAAATGGAGGTTTTCATGGGAAAATCATCTAGAAATGGGGGATAGTCCATTGCCATGTTTGAGCCCATGGTTGATGAGCGGAGGGTACTCTAGAAAACTGGAAATGTCATCAATGATACCAAGTCGTAAATACTTTCCATGAGGTTTCAGGGATGGCAAACAATGTGTTAAAACAGGCCAATATGGTATTGACCCTATGTATAGTAGCTGGGTTTCACTCATATTTATTCCCATATTTGCACTCGAATTATCCAAAAAAAGACATGTTTCCTGCTCAGCCGGGCCATGGGATTAGCAAACTCGTTGGTAAGTTACAAGAATTATATAGAAGTATCCCAATCTAAATATGATCGACACCTACTAACATGTACAACAGTAACTAACTAGTTAACAAACTCCATGGCCCATCTGCGGTTTCCCCAGCATTTTCCAAGGCGCTCCAGTTCCTGGTAGGTCACCAGTCCCTTCTCCGTGAGATCTCCAAAGCCCCAGGCGCTTCGTTCCAGCTGCAGCTTCTGCAGAAGTGCGCAGGGCGACAGGGCGACGTCCAGCCTAAGGAAAGGATCACAACGGGGTCCCCCGAAAAAATGGTGAAAAACCATGGATTTCGTGATCCAAGATGGTGACTTAGCCATATTTTGCCACTAAATGATGGAAGATGATGGAAGTATGTATATCAACCAATGATTTAACCAGACAAAATATAGGAAGTATTCGGACTTAACCAACCAAAATATGGTAAATCTATGGGTACAAACCCCATTTGTGGCCATTAAACAAGAGGAAAAACATGGTTTTAAGCCATCAAAATTGGTGGTATCCCATTTTGAGGCAGACCCATGTATAATATATATATACACAATTGTACATATGTTATAACATTTTACGGTATAAGTATAACCATCAACCGAAGATTAAAACATATATTCAAACTAAACTTGTGCTTTGGGTTGGCGGTTTGGATTTGTGGACATACCACCTAAACAGTGACACTCCCCTTTTTTGGAGAAATCTTGCTTCGGAGGAAAATGAGAGGAACGAATTCTTTCATTCCCACCGTTCATTCCCACCGTTCATTCCCACCGGAGCGGCAAAAGCAAATCTGTGTGAATTATAGAAAATGGAGAAGGCAGTTCATGAGACACTCAACTATGGGATCACTGAAGAGTGAGATCGAAAAATGATGTACTTGGAAGCCAACTGATTTTTGATCCATAAAATCCCAAGGAAATCAACCTGGGGTAAACCAACATATATACGAGCCAGGTGAGTTCTAGAATGTTCCAGATATATTACAAAACCTGTTTGGTGTGTTGAAGATTAGCTACCTTCCTATGTCTTTTTTCGGGGACATCGAGGTGTCTCACCACGAAACTTGTGATTTGAAGCTTCTCTTGGGCTGAACATCTTGATCCATAGTATCAGCAACACAAATCAACATGCAAGAAAGAAACTGTAACAAAGGAAAATAACGGTTAACCTAGTAACACTAGAAAATCGACAGGCAATCAACATGTCTTCGAATTCTTGGACATCTTCCCAAAATAAAGACGTTTATCTTGGATGCGCTGACTTCAGCTCCTGATTTCTGATGAGTCTGGAGCCGCAAGCAACTTTCGTCCGCAGAAATCATCAGTCCATCGGTGTTGTTGGTCAATCTCTCTACGTTTTGTTGCTGCCAAAGCACTACTCTAAATTGTTAGAGCACCAATTTGGCTGGTGAAATCTATTTCATTGCTTGCAAAATCCATCAAAATCCCATACATTGTGCCAGTGAAACTCAAATTGTTCTGGTCAAATCTCTTTCTTGTGATGGTCAATCGGTCAATCTGCATTTATCCTGCTCAATCTCCCCTCTTCTTGTTGCTTGAAAATCTGACAATGGTTTTTGGTGAAACGTGGCTCTGTCCCAGAAATCCTGATAAACTTGTCCAACCCGCCCCTGCTTTTTTTATGGAATCAGTCCCCGTTCTTGTGGCTCAACTCGCCCTGTTTACAGGATCCACAGAGCAACCGAGGAGCTGTGCGTAGAGCAGCCCTGTGTACTCGCCCCATTGGCCCTGCCGCGACAAGCAGCGATAGACGCATTGCATTGGCATGTCGCATTGGAGCCAGCGATCGTCCGAAGAAATGGCCTGGGGCTGACACGAACCAGGGTTGTAGTTGTAGTGCCATATATTGTCAGAGGAACTAAGCAAATCTACGAACCAAATGAGTGTATATAAATGATTGTAAATGTATATATATATATATATATGAATTGATATACAGCCATACTTTTCTGGCCATTTGCCAAGAGATCCATTTGACCCTCTTGCTACGATACATGCTCGCCTTGGAGATCATCAGGACGTTTCTTGGGAAGTAGGCGGCATATTCCGGCAGCAGCACGTTGAGGCAGTTGCTACACTGCTTGAACCTACAGCTGGGCAATTGACAAGCTGAAACAAACACGATGGAGGCCTTGGAGTTTGCAGAAAAAAATCGGGAATCAGCAATTCAGCTATTCTGAATGATATTCAAAAAAATGATCATCAAACTGAATCCCGCCGACTGAACAGGCCACCATCTTCAGTCGGACTTCCCGATCCCAGATTCTGGTCTACCTTTTGACTCATTTCGGCGTCCCTTGGATGATCCTCCCTATGCTGTCCACCAGGATGGTTCAGGGTTTTGTAATTGGATCTACGAAGGATCATTTGAGAATCTGCAGACATTGCAATTGAAGCCAGGTTTTTGTTGGGCCATCTGGTGGCGCCACCCCCCACACAGCCAAGTTGATGCAACCGCCGGGGTGTGTGAGACTTAAAATCCATCGCCCCAAACACGCAGGGGGGATGACTTTCATCTAAGCCTGCTAGCTTGAGTAAGGTGTACAAACCACCAACAAGACATCACCTGGTTTGGTGGTTCTGCATTGCCCTGCGCCTATCTTCTCCGCTTACAAGAAAAGCTGGGCATCTTTGCCCTCCGGTTCAGCTGCACAACGTATCGAAACTGTAAGATTGGCATGTGTAATTCATGAACCACAATTTGGAGGCTATATCACAAGAATATATCCTCATGATTTTTGGTTTGTTTCATTCCTATCTGTTGCTGAAAACATTTAACATGTTCGGCCCACAACATGCCAAGCCCAAAAAACAACCCACGGGTGCCAGGCCACGTTTCGGTGCAGTGAAGGATCAACAAGACTTTTTCGAAGGATGCAAATGCCATGGGACACTCGACCTCAACTAGATGGTTGTCCTGGGGGAAACGTTTGCATCGATGTGAACAGACTAGACAGTCGTTTTCGGAAAATGATCTACAAGTGGTGGATGTTCAATCTCCATGGGAATTGACCATCAACCCGTTAACCGTGCGCCGGTATACCAATGGATATACAGTTGGCATATCTGAAACAACAAATCCGGGATGCCCTGCTGGCACCACCTGACAGTCACATATACCAAGTGGCCATGCTGGTAATTACCCAAGTTTGACCTGAATGAAGACTCCAAATACATCGATGCTCTATGTCTCTACAATGTGGGGCCCCCTAGATAGCTAAGTTGGTTTATAACTAGATTTACTATGGTTTATGGTAGATATATCTATAGTTAATGGTGCTTATAAACCAACTTATAACTAGGGGGCCCCACATTGTATGTAATTCTCTTTTTAGTTTAGAATTTGAAGATCCAAGGTTCTTCATCGGACGATTCAGCTGAAAACCCAAGAGTCGATGCAACGTATTTCGTTCCAGGCGCAATGGTCAAAGGAAGAGTTTTTTTTGTTCCCGGTTCCATCTTATGTATATTAAATGTCTATTATATAATCATGTATACTAATGTATAATATATATATATCATATATATATATCATATATATATCATATATATATATCATATATATATATATATATCATATATCATATATATATCATATATATATATATCATATATATATATATATCATATATATATATCATATATATATATCATATATATATATATATCATATATATATATATATCATAAATATATATATATATATATATATCATATATATACATATATCATATATATATCATATATATATATATATATCATATATATAATATATATATATATATACATATATCATATATATATATCATACATATATAATATAATATATGTAATATCTATTATATACATATATCATTACATCTCTTCTGGATTCATGTCCTCAATCCCCTGATTTACATCTTGAGTCGCCCATTTTCTCCGAGAACAAAACATGGCGACCATCATCCCAAAGCTGATTGTCCCATTAAGAAAATTACCATTTAGAGAGGATTCCCCAGCCCATGTTTGATTACTAGAGGGTTATACCCGTTAGGATCCATTAGGTGGATTCCTCTACAATTAGTTCCAGTTGTAAGTGAGTAAGTGGATATACAAAATCGTAGCCTATAGGGCCCCAAATCCTAATCTATATGGAGGTTATAATCCCACGGCAGTACCCACACCCTAAGTATGGCTCATCCCCGATTCTTGTTGTTCCATTGAAATGTCACTAGATTTTCAGGTTTGATGGTAGAATCCTCAATGTTGCTAGAAAAAGAACCATCATTAACCACTATTCAACCATGATTATCCGATGGTATCCCATGGTTATATACCAATGAATAACCACCATCAACCACTATTCATGATGTTTAACCATTCTTCACCACTATTCACCATCATTGTCAATTATGATAGCCATGGCTTCCTAATTTGTGGAGGTTATCCTAGGATTATTTCCCCAACCAGTAATGACCATAACTCAACACTATTAGCCAATATTAGCCACTGTTATTCTGGTTCTTTAAGATAGCCATGGAAGCCGTGGCTAATTTTGGATGATTTTCCCAGCTAGAAACCTCCATTTAGTTCGGGGATGTTCCATGGCTATGTTAAATAACCAGAGGGTAATCACGTTTCTTCCCATGTATGTGACCCCAGTTCAACGCACCCGTCGCCAGGACACCTGAGTTGGACCGGTCCAACTCGGCGTCGGACTTGGCGCCGATGCCAGGGCAGCTCTGGGTCTCCAAGTTGGGTCCTTTGAAAAAGGCGGCGGAGATCGGCTGAGACATTCCGAAATGGTGATTCAACCATGAAAAATGGAGATGTTCTGTGATTGAATGCTGATTTAACCATTAAAAATGATGATTCATGGTCTTTTAATGGGGATATTTATCACTATTATAATGGGATTTTAGGATAACTTTTATAATAAGATATAATCGGATATAGCATTTAGTTGGGAATACGATGAGGATATCACATGCAATTAATTGATTGGGAGAACCATTGGATGCGAATACTGGAAAACGGGGCATATCTAATTGCTCAAGTGATCGATGACCTCCAAGATCTGTATGAAATCATGATTCAGAGTGGGGTGGGTCCTGTGTTCAGGATGAGGAAACAGCGCGAGTCGATCCCTGAATTCTAAGACAACATCGTCCAACCATATGGAATACACAATACAATACACTGAAGTTTTACACTGACAATGCCCATATGCTCCATGGTGCTGAAATATTTGCTCACGTGACTGGGTCATTTTGGAAGTAAATGTTGGCAAAGAAGCCGAAGGAGCACCCTGGAGCTTTGCGAATAAGGGCATGGTGTCCGATCAATAAGATTGTTCAGATTTCTTGAATTCCCAGTCAAAACAGACAGGAATCAAATGATGTTCATCGTATTTCATGGCAAAACAACCCAAGATAACATCTGAAATAGTGTCCCATCTTGGTGTTTCAACTCAAAACACACACATATATGGATCACTATGGATCGCGGTCAAGCTGTGACAATCATCAGAGAATATGATCTAGATTTAGCCACATCCATGTATTAATCGTAGCATGGTCTACGTAGAGGTTTCCTAAAATAGGGGTATCCCCCAAATCATTCATTTCAATAGGATTTCCATTAAGTATAAATTACAAACATTTATAAACCATCCATTTTGGGGTACTTCCATTTTAGGAACCCCCATGTGGGTTCGTCTGAAAATAGGATACATTACGATACCTCGCATCCACTGATTATTCCTCATCATCCTTATTGAATTTCCCATAAATTGGGGGTTGTCAATCTTAGGACACACCCATATCTTTTTCACAACACAGAAATCTGCCCTGGTTCCCGGTCTCCAAGTCCGAGACACCAGCTGGGACTGGCCCGACGCGCTCAAAAAAACGCTGGGTGGTGTTGGTAACAGTGGCAGTGGCCATGGTTGTTCAGTTTGATGATCCTCCAACTCCTCCAGCTCCAAATCATGATCGTCATCATCAGAATCATCATCCTCATCATCAGAATCATCATCCGTCAGCCCCTGTCTTTCCTCAAACTCCATGTCTTCCGCATTGGCATGCTCTCTGTCATTGAGCACGCTTGGCTCATAGCCGGGACTACCTGCAGGTTGTTCTTGAGGTAGTTCCCCATCAGGAAATTGAAGTTCTTCATCTGGTAGTGATTTTTTTCCAGGATTGAAGTCTTGAATCTCCCCCATCACTGCTGACTTGCTGGGGCGCTGGGAAACCAAAGCTCGNTCATCTGGTAGTGATTTTTTTCCAGGATTGAAGTCTTGAATCTCCCCCATCACTGCTGACTTGCTGGGGCGCTGGGAAACCAAAGCTCGCAGCGTCTCGAGGTTGATGCGATTTGTGTAGTTGAAACGATGGCCGCCTCAATGAAGATGGAGCCAGGGATTTTCATGGGTAAAACCATGTTTGGCGGATGGTTAATAGTGGCTAAGAATAGTTCTTCATGTTTTACCAGCAAAGCCCGGGCAAGCCGGGCCACGGAAGTACCCAAGAGGGGTGGGGCGCTGGGAAACCAAAGCTCGCAGCGTCTCGAGGTTGCTGCGATTTGTGTAGTTGAAACGATGGCCGCCTCAATGAAGATGGAGCCAGGGATTTTCATGGGTAAAACCATGTTTGGCGGATAGTTAATAGTGGCTAAGAATAGTTCTTCATGCTTTACCAGCAAAGCCCGGGCAAGCCGGGCCACGGAAGTATCCAAGAGGGGGGAAACCTACAAAGCAAATGGAAAGCTTATAGGAACGAAGCCAGACCACCTGTTTGCCAAAGCCGTTGACTGTGTCATCTTTTGGAAACCTTTTTTCTTGACACACTTTCTCTTGACAGCCTTTTCTGATGTCTCCACCTTCTCTTGATCCGGTTTGCCCTTGTCAGCTCTTGTTTTTGGCAGCATTTCCTCTTGACAGCTTTGAAGCGCGGCATCTGACAGTCTTTTCTCTGACAACTTTTTTGGATGTACCCCTCGTCTGTTGACATCTCACCGTCTTGGTATCTACCTCGAGACACGATTTTCTTGGGATCCGCAGATCCCATTCTTTTGCCATCTCTTTTTCTCTGAAGCCCCTTTCTCTGATATTTGCTTCTCTCGACATCACAAAGTACTTCCCAGCACTACTTCGTACTCCAAGCCTTGTGCAAGATACTTCCCAGTACTACAATGCTACTTTGCACTACAAAGCTTGCATAGAGTACTTCCCGTTTGTACCACAAAAATTGCACAAGGCACTTCCCAGTACCGCTTCGTACTACAAGACTTGCACAGAGGACTTCCCAGTACTACTTCGTACTACAAGACTTGCACACAATATTTCCCAGTAGTACTTTGTACTACAAGATTTGCACAAAGTACTTCCCAGCACTACTTCGTACTACAAGCCTTGCGCAAAGTACTTCCCAGCACTACTTCGNTCCCAGTAGTACTTTGTACTACAAGATTTGCACAAAGTACTTCCCAGCACTACTTCGTACTACAAGCCTTGCGCAAAGTACTTCCCAGCACTACTTCGTGCTACAGGCCTTGCGCAAAGTACTTCCCAGCGCTACTTCGTACTCCAAGCCTTGCGCAAGATACTTCCCAGCACTACAGTGCTACTTTGCACTACAAAGCTTGCATAGAGTACTTCCCGTTTGTACTACAAAAATTGCACAAGGCACTTCCCAGTACCGCTTCGTACTACAAGACTTGCACAGAGGACTTCCCAGTACTACTTCGTACTACAAAGCTTGCACACAATACTTCCCAGTAGTACTTTGTACTACAAGATTTGCACAAAGTACTTCCCAGCACTACTTCGTACTACAAGCCTTGCGCAAAGTACTTCCCAGCACTACTTCGNTCCCAGTAGTACTTTGTACTACAAGATTTGCACAAAGTACTTCCCAGCACTACTTCGTACTACAAGCCTTGCGCAAAGTACTTCCCAGCACTACTTCGTACTACAAGCCTTGCGCAGAGTACTTCCCAGTACTACTTTGCACTACAAAGCTTGCAAAGAGTACTTCCTAGTACTGCTTTGTACTACAAGACGTGCACAGAGGACTTCCCAGTACTGCTTTGTGACAAATCTCTTCCACGTAGATGTTTTATATACACAGAGAAACTTTTACACACAGGCGATTGTACATGCGGATGCTTTTACACAGAGAACCTTTTTCACACGAGACTTTTACACGCAGAAAGCTTTTACACAGAGAAGCGTTTAGACACAGAAAGTTTTTACACACAGAAGCTTTTACCCAAAGAAGCTTTTACACACAGAAAGCTATTACACGCAGAGGCTTTTGCATACAGAAACTGCTTCACTTCCCTACTCTCTTCACTTCCCTACTCGCTTCTCTTTTTGAGAATTCGTACAACGTAGTTTAGACTACTAGACTAGACTTCCGTTGACAATTGTTAATAGTGGCTAATAATGGTTCTTAATGATTAAATGGTATATTTATTAATGATGATCAAGGGGTACTCTCTGGTACTCAAACATGGCTTGCTGGAAGATCCCATTTAGTTCGATGATTTTCCCAGCTAGAATCAGCTAGAAACCTCCATTTAGTTCGGGCATTTCCCAGCCAGCCATGTTTGATTAGCGAAGGAGAACATGATGGAGGATATCTTGATGATAGGAAATGAAAGGAAATCAAAACATTGACATGGATACGATCATAACATGAGTATTCATTACAATCACTACAACATACTACAACCCATGGGCCCAATGTTGGGGGGGGCCCAATGTTTGGGGGGCCCAATGTTTGGGGGATGATGAAATACCATTGAAAACCGTGAGAATGGAGGGGTGAACATCCACAGTTGGAGAAATACATATTTCATAAATACATGTTGCTGCATAGGTATTCCACTTGCATATTTATCCATTTTGAATAGCTAGAAACAGCCAGAAGTACAAGCTATTTTGTGCTGAACAACCTGTCACCGGGTACTAGACCAAGTCGCAAATAAAAGCTTTGTCCAAAAGTTCCGATCGCGAGAGATCGGTACAGCAGGTTCCTGCACCTTGGAATATGAGGCATCTGGGGGGTTGATGATGGTGACCATATGTTCATAGATTTATGTTTGAATTTCAACGATGTATTTAAGAGCTTATGAGAATATCAGAGGTTTTATTGTAATCATCGAATAAATTGATCATAGTTTGTGTCAATGATAGTTGACTTAGTGACCCAACGAAAGTGGGAAATCATCCACGTCAGGGCAAGAAAACGGAATTATCAAGAAAATGATGATTAATGATAAAATGGCTGGACCCCAAATAGCATCCAAGAGTGGTGATTTTTCCGAAACAATAGCTTTGGGGTACCCCAATTTTGAGAAACATCCGGGGTGGGGAATCGGTTTGAGACAACCAGAAATTGCCATGGTTTCCTCAACAGCCAGAAATACTCCCCGTGGATCCAAGTACCTTCTGAGGAAGTATTTGGGAGGTGATTTACCGGGTTAAGTACCATAGTGACTATCACATACTATATATCACTATTCACTATTTCATACTTTTTTTTTGACGACTCTCCAATTTGTTTGGGAAAAGATCCCCACATCCGTGGGACAGTATCAACTGGTTGAAACCAGCCAACAAATTCAATATGGGTGTTATAGCATTACCATCCGCATGTACAGTATCTCCATATTGATCATTTCATGTCGATTAATTATACTTGGTGGATCACCCCAGTTCCTAAGTAGATAATAACCCCAATTGTAAGTGAACCAACCCTACCTATCATACTTCTATCTGGGGTTATACCGCTTTACCTCATTTACTAACTGGGCTAAACCACCAAGTACCCATCCACGAAATGGTGGCCCCCCTGGTTCCGAGTTAAAAAATCCACACTGACTCGTTCGGTATATTTACCACAAGCCCTAGTTGTTGGAGATACAAACATAGATGATATAAACTAATATAAACCAACTTCGCTCTCAAAAATCACAGACTAAATCCCCATGGCTTAATATGGCTTAATGGTGAAATATATCCGGATTGCTTGATGGTCAAATCCATCATTTTCCAAAGTGGGCCTCCAAACGTCAGCAAAGTTGGTGAACACTTGCCAGGGTTGACGTTGGGCTTTGTGGTCAATATATCCAACTAGTTGAATGGGCTTAGAAACCAACAAAAATCACTGGGGTCTCACCATCAATTATGGGGCTTAATTCTGAACTATCAATCTATGAAGATGCTTTTGAACATCAACCCTACCAGGCTTTCATCAGTCCTCGGAAAGCCATAATGCCACGTCTTGGGTTTCAATCTCGAGGAACACCGACGCAAGGCGGGGTGTAGCGCAACATCCTAAAGAGCAGTGCATTCACTGTATCCAAGGCCCCTCCATGTGGCACCCTCGCTCTTCGCGTCGAGTTATATCGGACATCCCCATCTGGCACATCTCGCGGCACAACTCCAAGTGCTTGTGCTGGGCAACAGGAGGCTTTATCCTCGAGAGCCAGCGCCTGCTAGCCAGGGAACCATACACCCAAATATTCAACATAATTCAACTCTATACATTGCTGGGATCCAATAGTATCCAATGAATTTTTTGGCACCTTAAGCTATACCCTCTAATAATTCAACATAGCTATTGAACATGACCATTTAGTTCGTTGATTGACCTCGGAAAAACATGGAGATGCTCCAGTTCGCGATCTCTTAGTTTCCCACAGGGTACCCTCTGGTAATCAAACATGGCAATGGAAAATCCCGCATTTATAGAGGATTTTCCCATTAGAAATGTTGATTTTCCCATTAAAAATGGTGATTTTCCCATTAAAAATGGTGATTTTCCCATTAAAAATTGTGATTTTCCCATTAAAAATGGTGATTTTCCCATTAAAAATTGTGATTTTCCTATTAAAAATGGTGATTTTCCCATTCAAACCTCCTTTTTCGAGGGATTTCCAATTGCTATGTTTGGTGACACCAGAGGCTACCCACCATTCGCCCCGTCGTGAAGATCACGCGACAGGAGAGGTTCTGCACCGCCACGTTTTCGACGGAAGCCGCCAGCATGGCGGCACTGACGGCGGCCATCTCATTAAAAAGCTGGACCTGAACGAAGACCTGGCGACGCAGCGGTGCCCGTTGGGAAAAAAGATGGACAGGGGGTGAAACATGGTGATTTAACCATATTGAACCAAGAAAAATTGTGATTTCATTGTGATTTAATTCCAGTAGTACCGCACAAGGCGGTGGCGGAAGTTTCAGGAATAGCAAACTATAGGAAAGGTGCGTTGCTGTGAATGATGGATGGCAGAGCGAACCCACTGNCCACTGATGGATCAAAAGGTGGTTCGAGCGTCGGCCTATCTATCTGTCTATCTATCTGCCTGCCTAACTAACTGACTAACTGACTAACTGACTGACTGATTGACTTACTGACTGACTAACTAACTAACAAACAAACTAACTAACTAACGAACTGACTAACTGACTAACAAACTAACTAACTGACTAACAAACTAACTAACTGACTAACTGACTACCTGACTAACTGACTAACTGACTAACTGACTAACTGACTAACTGACTAACCGACTAACTGACTAACTGACTAACTGACTAACTGACTAACTGACAAACTGACAAACTGACTCACTGACTCACTGACTCACTGACTAACTGACTAACTGACTAACTGACTAACCGACTAACTGACTAACTGACTAACTGACTAACTGATTAACCGACTAACTGACTAACTGATTAACTAACTGACTAACTGACTAACTGACTAATTGACGAAGTGACTAACTGACTAACTGACTAACTGACTAACTGACTAACTGACTAACTGACTAACTAACTAACTAACTAACTAGCTGACTAACAAACTAACTGACTAACTGACTAACTGAGTAACTGAGTAACTGACTAACTGACTGACTAACTGACTAACT
>BGPT01000120.1:209680-276245 GCA_003297045.1 Symbiodinium sp. clade C Y103 | reverse complement strand
TTCATGGCTGAGCTCTTCACATCTTGGCTCTTCTCACCTCTGCTTTTCAACTGTCCATATTGTCGGAAGTTTCACTTCTAAACTTCCTTCGAATATGTACTTGTTATTTAACCAAGAAACCTAGGGATTTCATGATGGTTGAAGCAAAACAAACAATGAGCTCATAGGATTTTATGGGACTTAATGGGACTTCATGGGATTTAATGGTGATTTATACCAATAGTACCGCACAAGGCGGTGGCGGAAGTTTCAAAGATAGGAAACCTATAGGGGAGGTTGGTTGCTGTGAATCATGGATGGCAGAGCGAACCCACTGATGGACCGACAAGTGGTTGGAGACAGCGCAGTGTAGTTGTGATGGAGTTGCAGTTGTAGTTGTAGTTGCAGCTGTAGCTAGCTCTAGTTGTAATGTACTTGTAGTTGTAATTTTTGTTGTCGTTGTAGTGAGCGTGGGAGTGGGAGAAGGACTGGTAGTTGTGGTGGTCGTGGCAGTTGTAGTTGTGGTGGTACGTGTAGTTGTAGTTGTAGTGGTAGTTGTAGTTGTGGTGGTAGTGTAGTTGTAGTTGTAGTGGTAATGGTAGTTGTACTGTAGTTGTAGTTGTGGCAGTGGTAGTTGGTGGTAGTTGGTGGTAGTTGGTGGTAGTTGGTGGTAGTTGGTGGTAGTTGGTGGTAGTTGGTGGTAGTTGGTGGTAATTGGTGGAGTTGGTGGTAGTTGCGTTGAAGTTGTAGTGTTGTTGTAGTGTTGTTGTAGTTGTGGCTGCGGTAGTGGTAGTGTAGTTGCAGTTGGTGGCAGTCGCAGTTGAAGTTGTAATGTAGTTCTAGTGTAGCTGTAGTGTAGTTGTAGTGGTAGTGTTGTAGTGTTGTAGTGTCGCTGTAGTTGTAGTGTTGTAGTGGTAGTTGCACTTGTTGTATGTTGTAGTGGTAGTGGGAGTTGTAGTGGTAGTGGTAGTAGTTGTAGTTAGTAGTTCTAATGTAGTTGTAGTAACTAGTAGTTGTGGTGGTAGTTGTAGCTGTAGTTGTAGCTGTAGTTGTACTGGTAGTGGTAATGTAGGTGTAGTTGTAGTGGTAGTGGGAATGTAGTTGTAGTTGTGGCTGTGGTTGCAATTGCACTTGCGCTTGTACTTGTAGTTGTGGTGTAGTCACATCCACATTTCAAAAATTTGCCCGAGACCCTCAGTTTTTACCACTTTTGACTTGGAAGTGTGCTTCGCATCACAGCGGCGTGCACTTTTTCGACATCGGATCGCCAAAAAGTGTCAAACTGAGACTTCCAAATGTGCTTCGCGCCACAGCGCCGTGCACTTTTTCGACATCTCAACTTCCAGAAGTGCTCCGAGACCGTCAGTTTTTAACACTTTTTACTTCCAAATGTGCTTCGCGCCACAGCGCCGTGCACTTTTTCGACATCTCAACTTCCAAAAGCGAAAAGCGCTCCGACCATGAGTTGTTTTCTAGGCTCAACATGTCTGTCGGTGAAGCTCAAGAACCGTGGTATTTACGTGGCTTATGCTTCCGCGGAGGATCCGGGACGGAAACATTGGCACATTTTTACTTCGACATGTGCTTCGCGCCACAGCGCCGTACACTTTTTCGACATCTCCACTTCCAAAAGTGCTCCGAGAATGCTGTGCTTTGCCACTTTTGACTTCCAAATGTGCTTCGTGCCACAACGCTGTGCACTTTTTCGACATCTCAACTTCCAAAAGTGCTCCGAGACCGTCAGTTTTTAACACTTTGACTTTTGACTTCCACATGTGCTTCGCGCCACAGCGCCGTGCACTTTTTCCACATCTCAACTTCCAAAAGCGGTCCGACACTGAGGTGCTTTGTACCTTTTTACTTCCAAATGTGCTTCGCGCCACAACATCGTGCAATTTTTCATCTCTCATCTCCCCAGATGGCTCCGCACCCGCCGCTTTAGCGAGCCTACNATCGTGCAATTTTTCATCTCTCATCTCCCCAGATGGCTCCGCACCCGCCGCTTTAGCGAGCCTACTTTTCGACCCTCCGGAGCCATAAAACATTGGAAAAACAGAGTGTTTCGCGACTTTCCTACCTTTTCGCGCACCTGATCTTCTCTCTTCTGACTTTCTCCCTATCTGATCTTCTCTCTTCTGACTTTCTTCTTGGCTGATCTTCTCTCTTCTGACTTTCTTCCTGGCTGTGCTTTTCCATCTGTCCATTTTGTTGGAAGTTTGACTTCTAAACCTCCTTCGATAATCGGATATAATGGCATATGGCTGAAAGCATGCTGAACCCATCCCCAAGAATCTTCAGAAAAGTGGGAGATCATGTCCAGAAACATCATCTCCATTGTGGCCATAATGTTGGCCATATTGTGGCCATTTGGAAGGATTCCCACTTGATACCATCTGAATGGTATTTTACTTACAATGTTGGGGTAAAGCTATGTCAATCTGTGGGGACAGCTGGTGTGGATTCCTTTCCGTCCGGCAATCACGAATGGCCGACTGTGGATTTCCACATTTCGGGAGGATCTTCCAACGAGAAGAGCTTGAACAATGGATGAATACCGGATGAGTACCTTGGTTTTGGGCAGAAAAAATGGCATGTCTTTTTCCTTGGATATTCATCTGGGAGTGTCTGAAAATTGAATACCCCAGTCCATCCACCGGTTTATCATGATTTTGGGTGTGAATCCATGATCCGGATGCTAATGTGAAAATTCGGGTGTTAATCCAGTTTCAAATTTCGGGGTTTCCTGAAACCATGGGTTTCAATACGAAGTCATGGTCTTCTGACTTGGATGATTTGGGGGTACCCCCATGACTTAGAAACCTCCACTTATCAACGCCCATGTTTCCTTAAAAGCACTAGGATCCACCATCCCCAATTTTACCATTTTTACGGGGGCAAAAAACCATCAATTCTGGGTGGTTTTATGGCATTGCTTTACTAACACTAATGATTCACTAGTGATCATTGTTAAACATTAAAAACCATCATCAAGAAGTTTCAAAGATAGGAAACCTATAGGAGAGGTGAGTTGTTGTGAATGATGGATGGCAGGGCGAACCCACTGATGGACCGACAAGTGGTTGGAGGCAGAGCAGTGTAGTTGTGATGTAGTTGCAGTTGCAGTTGTAGTTGTAGTTGCAGGTGTATTTGTAGTTGTGGCTGTAGCTGTAATTGTAATGTAGTGGTGGTTGTAGTGGAATTGTAGTTGTAGTTGTAGTTGTAGTTGTTGTTGTTGTAGTGGTAGCTGTTGTAGTTGTAGTTGTAGTTGTCATGTAGTTGAAATTGTACTTGAAGTTGTAGTTGAAGCTGTAGTGCAGCGCAATGTATTGTAGTGTAGTGGTAGTTGCAATGGTTGTTGTGGTTGTTGCGGTTGCAGTTGTAGGTGTCGTTGTGGTTGTAGCTGTGGCTGTTGTAGTTGTAGTTGTCATGTAGTTGAAGTTGTAGCTGAAGTTGTAGCCGAAGTTGTGGTTGCAGTTGCTGTAGACACTGTAGTTGTAGCCGTTGTAGCTGTTGTAGCTGTTGTAGCTGTAGTTGTTGTAGTTGCTGTAGTTGTGGCTGTTGTAGTTGTAGTTGTCATGTGGTTGAAGTTGTAGTTGTAGTTGTAGTTCTTCTAGTTGTAGTTGACTTGGTAGTGGTAGTTGTAGATGTAGTAGTAATGGAGCTGTAGTTGTAGTTGCAGTGGTAGTTGTAGTTGCAGTTGTGGCTGTAGTTGTAGTTGTTGCTGTAGTCTAGTGTAGTGTAGTGGTGGTGGTTGCAGGTTAGTGCAGTGTAGTGCAGTGTAGTGCAGTGTAGTGTAGTGTAGTAGTGTAGTTTGTAGTTTTTAGTGTTGTTGTAGTTGTAGTGGTAGTGGTAGGTGTAGTTGTAGTTGTAGTTGTGGTTTTAGCTGTGGTTGTAATTAGTTGTAGTTGTAGTTGTGTAGTGTAGTGCAACGTTCCGAAACGAAGCAAATGTGCGAGACTTCATCAATTTTTGCAGTTGACAACATCAAAAACGAAGCAATTCAGCGAGGCTTCCTTCCAAAATGACAAGTTCAGTGTGCAGCTGACGGCCTCGTACCAATAAGTTTTGCGATTTTTCCATGCCATGTCTCTAAAGAACTGCACCTGCCACGAAGAATTGACGCCAGGTCATACAAAGTGCTGCACCTGTCAGGTAAAGTCATCATATCAAACCTGAAGATCTGAAGCTCCAAAATGTAACCCCTGTCAGGAAATCATCGCCCTGACCTCTGAGCATGTCTGCTCGATATGTCTCTTGTACTGCGCCTGCCACGCGACATGCATCCTTGCAGATCTTCAAATGTCCCACGCCTGCCATCGCTTTTGAAAATGTTACAAAACCTACACGTTTAGCTAACTTTTGCTAAGGTGCAGAATCCCTTGCACCTGCCACACAAAACGAAGTCTGAACATCCAAAAGTTGTCCGAACCCTTAAGTTTTTTACACTTTTCACTTCCAAATGTGCTTCGTGCCACAACGGCGTGCACTTTTTCGACATCTCAACTTCCAAAACTGCTCCGAACATGTGGTGTTTTTCCATTTTCACTTCCAAATGTGCTTCGCGCCACAATGGCGTGCACTTTTTCGACATCACAGCTTCCAAAAGTCCTCCCACCATGACGTGTTTTGTACATTTTTACTTCGAAATGTGCTTCGCGCCACAGCGCCGTGCACTTTTTCGACATCTCAACTTCCAAAAGTGCTCCGAACCTGACAAATTTGCTTCGCGCCACAGCGACGTGCACTTTTTCGACATCTTAACTTGCAAAAGCTGTCCGAACGTGACAGTTTTTTAACACTTTTTACTTCCAAACGTGCTTGGCGCCACAACGGCGTGCACTTTTTCGACATCGCAACTTCTAAGTGCTCCGAGACCGCCAGTTTTAACGCTTTATACTTTATACTTCCAAATTGCTTCGCGCCACAGCGCCGTACACTTTTTCCACATCTCAACTTCCAAAAGCATCGTGCAATTTTTCATCTCTCATCTCCCCAGATGGCTCCGCACCCGCCGCTTTAGCGAGCCTACTTTTCGACCCTCCGGAGCCATAAAACATTGGAAAGTCACAGTGTTTCGCCCTACCTTTTTGCGCACCTGATCTTCTCTCTTCTGACTTTCTCCCTATCTCTTCCTGGCTGTGCTTTTCCATCTGTCCATATTGTCGGAAGTTTGACTTCTAAACTTCCTTCGGTTGTCCATAATGGTTAATAAACATTATAATCGAAAGAAGTTTAGAAGCTAAACCTTCCGACAATATGAACAGATGGAAAAGCACAGCGATGAAGCAAGTCAGAAGATGAGAAAGTCAGAAGAGAAGAGATGCAGGTGCGCGAAAAGGTAGGAAAGTCCCGAAACACTGTGTTTTTCCAATGTTTTGTGGCTCCGGAGGGTCGGAAAGTAGGCTCGCTAAAGCGGCGGGTGCGGAGACATCTGGGCAGATGAGAGATGAAAAGTTGCACGCCGTTGTGGCGCGAAGCGCATTTGGAAGTAAAAAGTGTTAAAACACCTCAGGTTCGGACCGCTTTTGGAAGGTGCGATCTGGAAAAAGTGCACGGCGTTGTGGCGCGAAGTAAAAAGTGTTAAAAACTGTGGGGTTCGGAACCTTTTCGGAAGTTGAGCTGTCGAAAACGTGCACGGCGTTGTGGCGCGAAGCACATTTGGAAGTAAAAAGTGTTAAAAACTGCCGGTCTCGGAGCACTTTTGGAAGTTGCGATGTCGAAAAAGTGCACGGCGTTGTGGCGCCAAGCACGTTTGGAAGTAAAAAGTGTTAAAAAACTGTCACGTTCGGACAGCTTTTGGAAGTTGAGATGTGGAAAAAGTGCACGGTGCTGTGGCGCGAAGCACATTTGGAAGTCAAAAGTGTTCAAAACTGAGGGGTTCGGAGCACTTTTTCACGATTCGATGATGATTCGATGTCGAAAAAGTGCACGCCGTTGTGGCGCCAAGCACATTTGGAAGTCAAAAGTGTCAAAAACTGCGGGTTTTAAGCATATTTTGAGATGTCAGTTAACTAACTGAACTAAAAACTTAACAACTTAACCACTTAACAATTGAACAACTTACCAACTTAACAACTTAACAACTTAACCACTTAACAACTTAACAACTTAGTTAGTTAGTTTGTCAGTTAGATAGTCAGTGAGTCAGTCAGTTAGTCAGTCAGTTTGTCAGTTACTCAGTTAGTCAGTTAGTCAGTGAGTCAGTTAGTTAGTTTGTTAGTCAGCTAGTTAGTTAGTTAGCTAGTCAGTTACTCAATTAGTCAGTTAGTCAGTTAGTTAGTTAGTTAGTCAGTCAGTCAGTTAGTCAGTTAGTCAGTTAGTCAGTTAGTCAGATAGTCCTTTAGTCAGTGAGTCAGTGAGTCAGTGAGTCAGTTAGTTAGTTAGTTGGTTAGTTAGTTAGTTAGTCAGTCAGTTAGTCAGTTAGTCAGTTAGTCAGTTAGTCAGTTAGTCAGTTAGTCAGTTAGTCAATTAGTCAGTTAGTCAGTTAATCAGCTAGTCAGTTTGTCAGTGAGTCAGTGAGTCAGTTAGTTAGTCAGTTAGTTAGTCAGTTAGTCAGTTAGTCAGTTAGTCAGTTAGTCAGTTAGTCAGTTAGTCAGTCAGTCGGTTAGTCAGTTAGTCAGTTAGTCAGTTAGTTAGTCAGTTAGTTAGTTAGTTAGTCAGTTAGTCAGTTAGTCAGTTAGTCAGTTAGTCAGTTAGTCAGTGAGTCAGTTAGTTAGTTTGTTAGTTAGTTTGTTAGTNTTAGTTAGTTAGTTAGTCAGTTAGTCAGTTAGTCAGTTAGTCAGTTAGTCAGTTAGTCAGTGAGTCAGTTAGTTAGTTTGTTAGTTAGTTTGTTAGTTAGTCAGTCAGTTAGTCAGTTAGTCAGTTAGTCAGTTAGTTAGGCAGGCAGATAGATAGACAGATAGATAGGCCGACGCTCCAACCACCTTTTGATCCATCAGTGGATCTGCTCTGCCATCCATGACTCACAACAACGAACCTCTCCTATAGGTTTCCTCTTCTGAAACTTCCGCCACCGCCTTGTGCGGTACTACTGGTAATCACCATTAGTCAACAGGCATTTTTGACCACTATTAGCCATGGCCTGTTCATCCCACATGTTCAGGTCCAAACCCATCTTCACTGCGTCCACACTCAAGCCTTAGAGACGAGGACGAAGATGTAAAAGATGCTTTTTGGAAGATACCTGGCGACGGCCAGCCGGTTGCGCAAATGAATGCAAATGAGATATATGTCTTAACATTTCGGCTTTGGATACATAACTGGGTCATTTTTGGGCGAAATGTTGGTATATATTATCTATATTGTGATGAAGCATATGGGATAGGTACTTTCTGAGGCTACAAACAAATATTGCTTGCATCCGTCCGTTCAGTTTCTCCTTGCCACACTTGAGTCATGAAAAAAGACCCCTATCCCATCCCATGACATACTGGTTCGTTCACAGGCATCCCCATTGTGGGGTTTAAAAAACCGCCAAATATCGACAGGTAGTGTTTTCCCCCTCATTTTTCACCGTTCAACCATCATTTCATCAATTCCATCCCTCATCATACCCTCTACTTGTGTGGCACTCAAATCCCAAACAAAAACCACTCAAAATCACATGAAAAGCAGGCATTTTCTTCATGGCCTATGGCAGAGAGTACTTGGAGGATCATCCCCGAGGAACTGGTTTTCAGACCCCTGGTACGTCCCTGATTCCTGGTGTTATCCTATGAGTGGGTGAACTAACTCCAGTTACCAGTTGCGATCCAAGGGATAATCTTCTACTTAGATGGGCCCTGGAGTTATAGTCAGTAAATGGATTGTCATTGAGATATGGTATAGTGGTTCATAAGCCAGCTACTACCCAGGAATCGCAATCCCATGGCCCATCCCAGCAGGAAACATGACCAAAATGGATCAAAATGAGATAATTCAAGTAAAATCATGAGAATAAACATGAGTGAACTGAGTGAACCATCCCGTCTGGATTTGAATGGGATTTGGAAATCACTACTCATATAGATTTTACTAAATTCGCAAATCGGCTGAATTTTGCAACACAGCGTCATGAAGTCGGACCATTCTTTCCAAATTCCAGTCCTCACGACCGGAGTTTCCACCTGGAATTTCCACCTATGGATTTACCCCTTGGTAATCTCATATAGCCATGGGAAATGACCATGTTCAATAGGTAAATCATCTACAAATGGGTCAAAATTTCTATAGCTATGTGAAATTGCCGGCAAAAAAACATGCACAGGTATTTCCATGCAATTTCCCCAGTGAAAAAATGGAGGTGTCCTGCAATTTCTTCAACCAATTCGCGGATGGTAGCAGGTGAAGATATCAGAAAATATGTGTCAGGCGGTGGAAAAAAAGACCAGTTGCGAATTGGGATGCACACCCATCCAAGATCATCTGTGTATTCACATAATTTTGCATCTCTACATCATGTCCAAGTAATACATGTCAATAATTCAATACCAGCTGTTTCATGGCTGTATGGATGTTTCCTGAAGTCAATGGTCAGCAAGGTGGGAATAACCCCATGGAGTTCTGAACGATGCGCAAATCATGACTATCATGATCACCAAGCAACATGGCAACATCCAAGTGAAGACGTTCATCACCTCATTAAATTCCCTGAAAATGCTCGGTTTCAAAGGGCCAAGACAGAGCTACACAAGCAGTATCCAAAACCCATGGTGAATAGGTTCTACCCGGATAGATCGTTGATGGAGTGATAAAAAAAAAAAAAACTGGCCCCGTTTCACCCCGCAGGAGATTCTTGTTTGTTACTTGGGATCATCAACATGCGTTTACATGTGCCCATCATCAGCCCCTTTGTATACCCTCTGGTAATTTAACATAGCTATTGAAAATTGAAAATTGCCATTTATAGTTGACCTTCCCATTACAAATGGTGATTTTCCATAGCTATGTTAGTTTACCACAGGGTATCCCCTTTTTATAGTCAGCAACATACCAACCAATCTCCAACTGTCAGCAATCAGTTTGGTTGTGTAGCCACATCAAGGCCCATTTTTGTTGTCAGAATCCCTTTGTTTCTACCACGGAATCCCCATTCATGTCGTTTTAATTCCCTCTTCAATCATCATTTGTGTTAGTTGAATCCTCAATAATGCTGACTATATCCATGTTTGTGCTTTAATTATACTTGTTATGTTTTTAGGCTCGAACAAAAAAATCGATCCAGCCTGTGGGTTATACCCTGGACAAAAATGGAATATGGATTCATACTTGATTTTCCCAGCTATCAGCGATACTATACCCTCCATTTTTATAAGGGATTTCCCAGCTAGCCACGTTTACCATGTTTGTATCCGCATTTTGCTGGTCAACTCCGTGATCTGTTCTGGTCGCTCCGGTCGAAACCCGGTCTGTCCTTAAACGGCGGATGTTTCTTCTGAAGGTAATTCGCTGCTTCGGACCTTGCCATGGCGCCATGGCCTAGAAGCGTATGGTTTTTCATGGAGGGTAAACTTTTTCTCAGAAACAGATGCTGTTTCGGTGTGGTTTATCTAATTTAGTTGCTGTACTGCTCTATGGTCGGGCCATATCTGCATTCTTGGAGATTTCAGCACTGTATTGAGGGTTGCTGATAGCTGCTTCCGGGTGCTGGTCTCCACTAGATAGGAACAGAAATGTGTCGTTCCATTCTTTTTCATTTGGTTTTCCATTTCCATCTTCTGGATCACGAATTACAATGTAATTATATCTATTTCCTCACAAGCTGAATTGTCAACTTGAAGTGTTTCCAATTAGAACACTGGTAATTAGCCACTAGTTCACCCCAAAATAGCTGCTGTTGAGATGTCCATCTCCCCGCGCCAAGGAGCTGAGATGTTGCAGGATAGGCGAATACTGCAGTCCTTCCAGTCGGTCGCAAGCTTTCCCGATTTGGTTGCCTCAGGGTTTTTCGGTTCTTTGGTCGAGTTCAGAAGTGAAGTCTGGATTTCATCGTGAATAAAGGTTTAGCGGAGATAAACCTCTGGATAAAACATGTCATGATAAACCTCTATCTCCGGATAATTGATGCACTGAGTTCAGTATCACAACTGGATAACCGGGAATAAAGCCAACAATAAGGTTTGAGGAAGGAGATCAAACCAACGAAAAAGAAATCAACCACCAAACATGCATCTAAACGTGCAGAGTTGCCACTACTGCCACTGCAGTTTTTCGCTTTCCAAGAGTTGCAGAGGTGAAATTTCTCGTGATGTGTCTCGCTCTGTGGGCCCCATTTTTACGTGTTGTTTCCGGTTTTTGTTTATATGTTTTATGTTTTTTGGTGTTTAGCTATAGTCAGATCATGTTAGATAAGTAGTAATAATCACCAATTTTGAGATAACATTAAGTAATGATTACCTTTATGATATTTATTTCCAAGTAAACATTGTGATCGTCATCACTATCACCGGTTTCATGTGTATCCACATCAACAATGTATATATGTACAAAAATAAAATTGATAAGAAATTCAAGGGTTCAAATCCAATTCCTACTATATTCTAAGAATGATCAATGAGATGAGCTAAATAAATTTCCTAAACAAGTGTTCTTTTGACATCACCATAGGAACTTGTTCACGCAATTGTATTTCTATTGCCTAGATTTGGTTTCTACAAGCAAAAACTAAAGTCTAAGTACAGCCTTGAAACTTCATGAGAGATGCAGGTAGTTGCAGTTGCAAAGGTTATATCAGAGGTTCAGGGTTCAAGTTTATCCCATGATTCTCCAGTGTGAACCAACATGGTTGGCATTAATCACAAGAGCCGCTCATATATGTAAAGTGTAAACCCATGCTTTTCTCAATTTTTTAAGGCACCTGGAATGTAGAAGATCACTTATGCCCAATCTTAGAACAGTATGGCAGAATCGATCTTTACGTGCACGTAGCAGTGATCACTTTTCAACCAATCACATGCATAGCCATTCCAGAAACTTAGAGTCTGATGCAAGAACCTATGGCAATCAATTTTGTATACATGTGTGTCCTCGTCAGTGGAGTCTACCTGAATTTTCCATTGCCATTTAAATCCTTTTTTGGCAAACCAGCAATGCAAGCAACATACCTATACATGTTATACATGACACATCATCATGTTTTGGAAATTGCACGTGTTCTTCATTGGCAATACCTTTGCAGAGGGGTGAGTTGTATCATGACATTCATGCTATGTTATGCAATGTCTTGCAGCTAATATGGAAAGATAGTGGAGTTATCAAAGCATAAGATGCATTCAATGATGTGCCTATATTCAGCCATGCCCAGGAGCAAACCGACAACACAAAGTGAAACGGATTAAGAGCAAAAAACTTATGTTAACGCCTTCTTCCGAATAGGAAAACAATGGAAAATCAAATGTTTTCTAAAAGGATATCATTACATCAAAATATTCAAACTGTAACCTCCCCATTCTATAAAGTTATCCTGCTATATCCATTTCTTAACATCCATGTGCAAGTTTATGCCAGCAATTCATCTAAACCCTCCCAAGTAGCTGTGCTGCTCTGAAGGCAGTGCTGTTTGAACCGGGGACAACAGCATAGATGTAACTTCAATGTATACACCCAGTGGCCAAAGATTGAAACAATTAGTTCAACCAGAGAATTGTAGGATTGAGAACGATTCTAGGATTGAGAACGGTTGTTGGATTGAGAACGATTGTTGGATTGAGAGCGATTGTTGGATTGAGAACGATTGTGGGGATTGAGAACGATTGTAGGATTGAGAACGATTGTGGGGATTGAGAATGATTCTCGGATCACATCCATATTGTCAATTTTGATCCATCTTGTGAACCCATATTGAATACTACAGTATGCTTTCATTCAGGATCTTCCCCAAAGGTTTCAGTTCCAAAAATGGATAAAGTAGGTTTGATAAAGTAGGATCGACAATTTTGCACAGGCTCCACGCTTTAATCAGTAAGGCAGCTAACCTCCCCATTCTATATTGCAATCCTACTTTATCCATTTTTGGTCGCAAAAGTTTCGGGCTCAATTTTGGTAATATCACGTTCGTATGGTTTGAGAACGATTGTTGGATTGAGAACGATTGTGGGGATTGAGAACGATTGTTGGATTGAGAGCGATTGTTGGATTGAGAACGATTGTAGGATTGAGAACGATTGTGGGGATTGAGAACGATTGTAGGATTGAGAACGATTGTAGGATTGAGAACGATTGTGGGGATTGAGAACGATTGTAGGATTGAGAACGATTGTTGGATTGAGAACGATTGTGGGATTGAGAACGATTCTAGGATTCACACCCATATTGTCAAATTGTCAATTTTGATCCATCTTGTGAACCCATAAGCGACAAAGGAGGTATCCTCACCAATCGTTGCAACTTAGGCGCCATTTTGAGCCAACAGCTGTTGGCAACAAAGGATGCGTATTTTTTTGCATCTGTTTCAGCTTAAAAGTAGGGAAATCACATTGAGAACGATTGTTGATAAAGAATGCGCGATCAAGGGTTCGAAATATTGGAAAAGGGTTGTCCTGGTTTTTTCAGGCACTGTACTCCTGAAGCATATTGGCCTTCAACAAAAACAAGGTGTTTTGAATATTTTTGGATGACAGGTACCCAAAACCTAGGTTGTAGAAGCCTCAATGTATAAAGGTTTCTCTGCGTAAAGTTTGCTGTCAATGAAAGTTTGCTGTGGGTAAAGGCTTGCTATGTGCAACTGCTCGCTGTGTGTAAAAATTTCTTTGTGTGTAATGGTTTCTGTCTGTAAAAGCCTCTGTGTGTAAAGGTTTTTTGGTGTAAACTTTGCTGTGCGTTATAAAAGTTTGCTGTGTAAGAGTTTCCTGTTATTTCGCTGTGTGTCGAAGCTGCTCTGCATAGTGTGGAGTTTGAAGTTCGATTTTGGAAACATAATGTCCCCTGGCGTTGCATTGCAACATGCACGCCTGCTGATCATGGTCATTGACAGCAGCAGCGCAGCAGGTTCGCGCATCGCGCGTATGCACGGGCCTGGATGTCTGCGCATGCAAGTTCTATAGGTGAAACACGTCTTTCAGTATCTAAGGCAACTTCCGACCCGCACTGCTGGCAACAATGTCCGGGTGTCCACTAGATTGGCGACATAGCATGCGGCTTTTGACATGGTTCATATAAACTCAGGCACTGTCAGTTTTCCAACCTTTCCAACCCAAGTGGTGGGAAACATCTACCAGCTTCGAAACCAACTGCTTTCGCAGACGTTTTCGGTTGTAAGAGCTTGAGCAACAGGAAGAAAAACTCCAGTTTCAGAGCAAACTGGAGTTGTACATGGCCGATAGGGTGTTAAACGGCTTTCCCCTTCAGGAAGCCGCAACCCTGGCCAAAAAAGTTGCTGTCTGTCCAGCTTGAAACTGCTCTGCAAAATCGCTGGTTCGGTGCAGTTTGTGACGCAGAGCCATGGCCAGCTGAGCTTTAAGTCTCTGGAGTCTGCTTAAGCAGACTCCAGAGACTTCAAGCTCTGCAGTTTGCTTAGGCAAACTGCATGGACTTAAGCAAACTGCAGAGCTTTAAGTCTCTGCAGCTTGCTCAAGCAAACTGCAAGACTCAAGTGTCTGGAGTTTGCTCAAGCAAACTGCCTGGAATCTCTGCAGCTCCGAAAAACATTTTTTTGGCTCGCTTCGCTCGCAAAATTACATGTTACATTTGCGACAAACATTTGGCTCGCTCGGCTCGCCAAATTGTAGGCGTCCACTCAGCGAAATTTTCTGGCTCGCTTCGCTCGCCGCCTGCAATGTGTCAAACTCTTTTTTTCTTTCTCGTTTCACTCGCCAAAACTACATTGCTTCGGTGGAAACAAAAACACGGTTTGCTTTCTTTCCCAAGGAACAATTTTAGGTTGAAAGCGCACGTTTGCAGCGTGTAAATTGTCCAAACAAAAATGTTCAAGTGCTAATGCGTAAAAACCATGTAAAAGAGAAGCCACATAGTTGGGTGCTACATTTTCGTCTTTCAAATCGATGCATACCATGGAAAAAACAAACACAATTCGATATGTTTAGGTTAACGGATCAAACAGCAACGTAGACGTTTTTGCCCCTTCCTACTAGATGTTTTTCAGGCTTGAAGGATCCATAAGCCATGTTTTCACATTATCTAAAAGAACAATGAAAATTACGCCCAAACAGTGCAAAAATCAACGTAGCACTTAACTTATCCACATATCGATATGTTTGGTTCCATGGATCAAAAAGCAACGCCATTATAAACGCTTTGCTGCCGCAGGTTAGGCATCAGCGCGGGTGCGTTTCTGGCGCCTCTAGTTGAGAATTTCTCAAACCGAAAATGTTCACCGAGTAAATTGTTCAAATCAGTGATAGCCATGCCGAAGTTGTGAAAACCAAGAAAGTCGTGTAAAAATCGCTATGATTGGATTCATGCATCAAAAAGCAACGCCGCTAGAGATGCTTGGTTGTCACAAACCAGGAGTCCGCATGGTAATTTTTCTGAGGCCACTAGCTGACAAACCTACAAGACCCATATGCTATATTTTCACAGATACTGTACCATACCTTATCACGTCAAAGATCCCTGCCCCTTCACTCGGCGGCTGCTACCGCCGGCTGACGGGGGGCTGACATGTCATGATGAAGGATGAAGACGAAAGGGACAGGCACCAATTTTTTTTACTATGATATTCATATCAACATGTCAACGCTGTTCCATAGTGCTTTGTGTTCAATTTTTCCCCACTGCAGGTGTTGGGCATGCACCATCTTTAGATAGGTACTATCCATCTGGCAATCAAGGCAAAGGCGCAGGTTGAAGCTTTGCTGGACACAACCTCTGACCCTGCGACAATACTATCCACGTTCCGGCAGCGTTCTCCTTTTTTCAAACTCAGGTTCGGCAACTCAGATCCATCAGAAGCTGCGCTCATAGCATGGGGCTCCACATTGGTTCAAAATAGCTCCAATGTGGCCCCAAAACATTTAAACAAGGTTCCAATATGACACCAACAAGACGCCCACCATCTATGACTCCAACAAGGCTTCGACGCGGCTTTAACATGTTCCAATATGGCCCAAACATGGCCCCAACATGGCTTCACCATATCTTTTCCTGGGTCTGCCCGGGCGCGATAGAAAATCTTGCATTTAAAACGCCATTTTGGCCTCGTTTTTCTTTCGAATGAAATTCACACGGCTTGAAGCACGGCTTCAAGCACGGCTTGAAGCTAGCTTCAAGTGGGCACAAACTGGTTAAAAGACATGGTTCCACACCCACCGTGGCCCGAAGATGGCCCAAGAAGGTCCGAGCTTGGCCCCGCCGTTGCCCCAAAATAGCGCCAGTATTAACCCAACTGTCTGCAAAATTAACACAACAAGTCTTGACATGGCACAAAAGTTTCGGGGAGGCTCCAAATGACAATTTTGAGGAATTTGGGTCAATGTTTGTTTTTTTTTTTCGACCCCCCTCTCTGGAAGCTATGTATTACATTTAGTATTCATTTGTTTTTTTTGGCTTCTTCCCTTTCCCTGGGGATCTATGGAACCCTGGTGATCTCTGGGGATATCTCTTGGAATCTCCAGGGATCTCTGGGAATGTCAGGGGATCTCTCTCTGGGAATCTCGAGGGATCATGGTGTTGCCAACACCAGTTATATCTAGCAACGTATGAAGTATGGAATGGATTACACACTTCATTGGAGAAAGATATATGAAATAAGACATAAAGTATGGAAAAAAGCGCTAAAAAACACGTATTGTGCACTGAACATATTATATCTATTGAACTTATTATATCTATTTATTCATGTTTCACTTCCTTCATGTTTCACTGTGTTTCTACAAACGCGGAAAGCTGTGGCCCTGGTGGCGAGACTTTCTGCAAAATAGAGGTGCTGCCCAGTCACGGGTGACGGTCGGACTCCAAGAATACCATTGACAACTCCTTGGGATGGGTTGGGGTTGAAGAAAGCAGCGCAGTTCGCCCAACAAATCATGGAGATCACTCCGATTTTAAGGTTTCATCAAAAAATTGTGGGTCGAACTATCAATAGTTGAATTCAAAACCATAGAAACTCTGATCTTCAGTTCCCTTAATAAGACGCTTGGCAGTGCAACCATCAAAATTTGGCAGATTCACCATCCACAATTGGAATTCAATCTGTAGCAAGACGACACGCATGCACTCCTTCATCACAACAGCCAACACTGTACCCCTCAAGACCACCTCTCAACCAAAAAAACAATCTTTGCCCAGAAATGGTTTCCAATTGGATGCCTACTGGATAGGGACAAGTCAAAAATTTGGAAGTTTGAAAGAGTCTCCTTGATCCTTTTTGAGCTTGTTTGAACATGTTCAAGGACAGAGTCGTTCGGGTTTTGGTCAATTGGTCAGCTAAGCCAAATAACCTCATGATGCCTCATGTTTGGATTCCCTCGCTGCTTGTTGCCGAAGCAAGCATTCCTTGTATGTCCTCAACATCACCTTCTGAAAAGGCCTGATCAATATGAGGAAAATATATGGACGGCCATGGAGGTCCCTAAAAATCCCAACGGTGCATCTGCTGCTGGGTGGCTCCATGGGATTTCTGGCTCTCGCTCTCAATGGTTGTGATGTGATACAAGCCATTTTGAAGGCTGTAAACTCCCGAAACTAGGTGTTTGCGGATTGGCGTTCATTGGGAACAACGGGAACCGTACTTGTTTCGTAGCTACAGGAACGATGTGAAGCCCAGCAACTTCCGTTTCCAATGACAATCATCCAAATAATCGAAATCCACCTTAGTTCACCAGCTGGCCAGGCAGATCCTGGACGCACCAGACATCACGAAATCCCTATGAAAGACACTTGACATGTGATCCTACATGGAAGATATTGGCTTAAAACCCCAAAACTCTTGACTCTGCTCCCACTTGACTCCAAGTTCTTGCCTTTTGCCTCCCTGGTAACTGGTATCAACCCTCCCAACCCTGCCAACGTTGATGTTCCCGGGTTTTTTTTGGCTCCGAGTGACCCAACTGTCTTTCCAGGAGCCTGTGAACTTGAAGAATTTCTCTGTATCCAATGCCCGAGCCAATCCACACGGCGAAAGGGCCACATCAAACTGCATGTAGACGATGCCCGAACCCTCCGGCAAAGAGTTAGGAGAGTTACCCCCTATTGGTTCAATGCTTAGATATGGAAAAACCATGGTCTTTATCTGGAAATGATCATCTGATCCATAAATGGTGGATTCTCCATATCCTTCTGCGTGGTGCCCCTGGAAGCTAAGCCAAGCAAGTTCCAGCATTTTTCAGGTTCCAAAAAAACAATTTTGCCAACTTCAATCAGGTTAAACTTCCAATTTTTCCTCGAAAAAATCATCAAAATCCCAAAAAAAAATCCATGTTCCATCCAAAGCTACCAAGTTCTTTCCCCCGAAGAACTCTCAAGTTTCCAGCCATCACCCAAAACTCCACGCTTTTTTCAAGGCTACCCTCCACGGATCGCGTTTCGGCCTGGGCCCGTGGTATCTCTGAGGCGATACAGAAGTAGGGATCGCCCATCTGCCAACAGTGCCGCGTGCGTATGGGCCAGGAAGTGCCTTGGATGAAAAATCTGGGAAAACCTCTGGGAAAATGGTGATTTAAGCACCAAACATGGGGATTCAATGGGTTTTTAGCTGATTCATGCGAGCGAAGTTGGGGGCCAAATAACTCCAATTACTATGGTGTATGCTACTTATAACGTTCATGGGGGTGATAGACCAACAAAAACATTACTAGGGGGCCCCACATAGCAACTGGGTTAAACCTCGCCACAAAAAGCTGGTTTCACTGGAGATGTGGCTGAAAATGATCTAGTATACTGGGGTGAATATCCATAAAATGGTGATATAACCAGAGATACAATGAGATTTTTGATGGGGTTATATATATATATGGTCCAGCCCTCCCAGGCCCCCCCCTCCCCCCCCAATGGGTATGGGTCTACAGATCCAGGGTATATCAGGCTATATAGGGGTATATCATGTANGTCTGTATGCCCCCCGCCCCCCCCTGTGGGATGGGGTGGGGGGTCAGTATGTAGATGTGATTGTATGTATGCATCCATGCATGTATAAATGGAAGAATACATGTATGTATCAATGTATGTATGTAAGTAAGTATGTATGTATGTATGAATGTATGTATGTATGTATGAATGTATGTATGTGTATCCCCGCCCCCCCCCTGTGGGATGGGGTGGGGGTTGGTGATAATCTATGAGCTATATATAGAATATATATATATATATAGAGTATATATAGAGTATATATAGAGTATATATAGAGTATATGTAGAGTATATATAGGGTATATAACTAGTATATATATATATAGTATATATATAGAGTATATATAGAGTATATGTAGAGTATATATAGGGTATATAACTAGTATATATATATATAGTATATATATAGAGTATATATAGAGTGTATATATATAATATATATAGAGTATATATATATATATAGAGTATATATAGAGTATATATATATAGAGTATATATAGGGTATATATAGAGTATATATATATATGTAGAGTATATACAGAGTATATATAGGGTATATATAGAGTATATATAGGGTATATATAGAGAATAGATACAGTATATATATATAAGTATCAGTATCCCCGCCCTCCCCCCATATGGGTATTAACAATGGGATATTCTCGGATTAAGCCAGTCGAATGTGTCAATTAGACTATCAATTGTCATGGATTTGCAATGGCTACTACAACTAGAAAATCAATATCCCCATCAAACATAGACCTACGTGAATTGGAATATATAATAGCCACTAAATCTCAATATTCGTATTGGAATAAGATATATACATATATATATATATACAATCATTATGCACATATGTGTATATATATGCAGATTGCCTTAGAATTATAGTGGGATCACGCCATAAAATGGTGATTCAACTGGAGATAGAATGGGATAGGGACAATCTTATTATAACTGAATATGACGGGATTCATGTTGATTGCGGCACCCGTAGAGGGGGTATTTCATATTGGGTGGGATTTCAACGTTTCTAAAAGAGGATTTGTTCAATGGATGCTTCATGATTTTTCATGGAATTTACCATCTCTGGTAGTTTACAACATAGACATGAACACTTCCCCAATTTGTGATTCATGATTCACATATGTTTTTTCCTTGGCCATTTTCCATGGCTATGTTATAATTTGTTATAACTTACCAGCGGGTACGGGGTGTTGGTAGGTCCTACAAACTTTGGATCTTCCACCAAGTGACTGATGTTGGCATTGATTTGCCAAAAAAAACATGATGATTGAGATACTGACAACTGATACCATCTTGATGTTGCGTCACTTGGCTATGGTTGCTTCAAAACCCAAGTTTCATCAATGTTGATTGGGGAATTAAAGCTAAATCCCAAGTTGTTATCATGTATTGTTTTGGTTGAAATATCCATTTCTTGGATAAAACCCTCTATGTTTGATTTCTAAAACGATGATTTTGTTGATTTAAATTAAACCAACGATGTCTTCTATCAAGGGGTAACAATCACAGCCAACCTCCAAACTCCCACAAAAAATCCCAAATTGTCGTGGATTTAATTGAAACATGTTGAAACCCATCTTTTTCGTTCTTTTTCGTTTTTTTTCGTTTCACCATCCAAATTGGGTTTCCCCGTCTACAGTGCCACCTCCCAAACCCCCACTATCACCTAGCAACTTGAAAAGTGTTTCAGGAACACCACTGCTTCCTGGCGGCGGGTCCGGCAAAATCAGAGATTTCCAACAGTTGACCGATGAAAAAAAACATGAACACCTTTCAAAAACCCATGCTTGATGGCAGTTTTGAAAAGGAAAATGATGTTCTAATTTTTTCGGATTTTCGGGGGGCAAAGTTGGATTAGATGGTGTCCCACGAAAAGTTAAACATGATATTGTTCCTTATCGATTCCTGGTATGTTTAATCCATCTTCATACGAATGCTTCATCACGTGGATAAGTTGTCCTCCAATAGGCTTGGAGAGAAAAAATACCTTCCGAGACTCAAACACAGCAATTGGAAAGCCCCTATAAATGGAGGTCTTCATGGGAACAACATTTATACATGGAGAGTTTTCCATTGTCATGTTTGATTGCCGGAGGGTAGTTCCAAAAGACTTCCGAACATCCTGGTGCATGTTCACCAGCAAGAAGGGGTGTTCTCCAGTATTGAGAAACATGCTGAGAACGGGCAGCTTTGCTGATGGTCTTATCATGGCATATCCTTCATCTGTACATACCCTATCCTTCCTTGTGTGGCCTGGTAGGGGGAATATATCATCATTAACCAGGCTGAAATGAGGTAATGTTTGGATAGTTACCCTTGCTAATTTGTTACTGTGATAATGTACGCAGCAAAGATACGAGGCACTGCAACCTAGCCAGTAGTTACAAGCCAAAATATAATTTCACTACAAGATACTTGGGATAGTTGCCTTTGCTAACAATCATACCATAGCTGTAAAGACTACCCTCTGGTTCTGTAACCTAGCTATGGAAAATTGCTCGTAGAAATAGTTGATCTATGATGATTTAGCCTTTAAAAATTGTGTTATTTTCCAGTTCGCTATGTCATGTGTTAAATAACCAGAGTGTATATGCACTTGCTAGCCACAATTTCCCTAGTCTCCGCATGTCCCAGGTGGACGGAGGCGAAAATATGGGCGGCCGAAAACAGACTCAGCAGCTATTGCTATGGTTCTTTGTTCAAAGTTTGGGAAATCTAACTTCACAACTACAACACATTGATATATGTTTTGATATTCTCTGATAAGCTATATATATATACATGAGCTACATACCACACAAGAATAGGATCTTTCCAGCTGCAAAGAACCTACAACTGAGCTCTCACAATGATTGGCACGGTTTTCGGATCCGATTTTTGGGATTGTGTTTGTGTTCTTTTTATACATCGATCCTTTTCAAAACACGTAGAATCACTGGGCCACAGGACTGAGCTGGGAGCTCCTTCTCCAAATATCTTGTATTCTTGCTGCCTGAATCCCGCCCCATTTCTGTGCATATGTCTCTTGCTATTTATTTATTTATTCACTTATTTATTCATTTATTTATTCATTTATTTGTCTATTTAATTATTCATCAATTTATTGATTTATCTATTTATTTATTTCTTTATGTATTTATTTATTTACTTCTTTATAGTTATTTACATGTATATTTTATTTATCATATGTTTGCAGATTTTGACAGAATCAATAGAATAAATAGAATATTTATTTATTTTGTCCCGAGATTCTTACCCACCCAGACCTGGAAAATTTAATAAATAAAATAAATGAAACAAATAGAATCGATATTTGTTTTATTTATGTTATCTATTTTATGTATTTTCTTTATTTTATTGATCTTGTCAAAAGCTGCAAAAATAAAATAAATAAAATAAGTAAAATAAGTATGTATATTAAAAAAAAAAAAAACATGCTAAAGTTCCGCACACAAAGATATAAATGTATTCAGTATAATTAGGTTGGTTGTTTCACCCCAAGAATATTGGTCAGCTCGGATGAGCATCTCAAGTGCAGGTCCCCACAGACCTGAAGACGGTTTTTTCGATCGTCAATTTTCATATCAGCCGATTTTCCCCGCCATGAACAAAAAACATGTAACCTGAATGCAACCTGAACCATCTATGAAAAAATAGTAAAACCTAATAAAATCCATCTAATTAAATCCACCTTTATTTCTGGAATCCATAAAACAAGTAGGATGAAACCATTTCAAGTTGCCTTGAAGTAGGGCACATATTCCATCAACAGCGGCCGGCGTAGCTCGCAGATGTGAGGTCTCAGTCCCCGCAGTGAGGCCAAGGGTGTACATGACTGGAAGGTCATTTGAATTGCGGGAATGGATATAGGTGCCATGGTCAAAAGATGGTGTATTTGGGAGGAAAAGAAACACCCAAATGGATGGTTTATGATGGAAAAGCACCATTGAAGTGGATGATTTGGGGGTACCACCATTTTTAGAAACCCTCATATGATCTCATATATGTATATTATATATATATATATCATGGTAATGTAATGGAACATTGAATGGCATATTGAATGGGATATAGATAACCAGCTACAGATGATCAATGGGTGTATCTGAACATGGGGTATACCCCCAGTTATGTCTCTTTTAGTCGGGAATGTGCTCATAATCCAATGGATTTGGATACCATTTTCATACAGACCCAGATCTCATGGCCAATCTTAGATACAAGTGCCCAAAAAAACACAGCTTTCTTCAGCTGTTGATATAGCAAAAGATTAAAGTAAGAAATCATCCATTTATTTGTGATCCAAATCTGGACAAAGAGATCCAAAGAGTGTATTTTTAGCTAACTATTGTCTGGTTTGCGGCATCGGGTTTGCAGAGCCACATGATAAGGCAAATTGAATGTTCTGAGCAAGGTATGATAATTCACAAATATGGCTATGGCTCAAAATTATTGACCAAATAATTGGTTGGTTTATGTTAACTTACCATTAAAAATAACAACCATTTTTGGTACCATAATTTTGAGCCATAGCCATATGAATTCTTGGGCGATTCTGGGCAGTGGGATGAGTCGGGTTCATCCACTTCCATCTGGGGTTTTGCTGTTGGTTTTCACTTACGAATCGTTGGGAATTCTTGGAGGATTCCCCACTCACCTTCTTTTGGGTCAGTGACGACCTGTGGTTAATGCGATTGAATTTCTACAGATGAACGAAGAAAGCATAATGATGTGGATATCTACAATATGGTCTACAACATCATGTAAATACTGAAAAAAATACAGAAACATATTGTAGACCATCTACATTTTTTTTTCATATGGTTGTTTGGAGAATTCATCATGTTGGTTAGCCATACTCAAAGTAGACCTCCAAAAATCCAGCCAGGAAAATACTGTGACAAGCTGCTCCTTACGGCAATGAATGATCAAGGTCAAATCTTGCAGTTTTCTCGTATCACATTTTCCTCAGCTGCAAAGGCGCGATTAAATTGTGAAGGTGTAGAACATTTCGTCATTCAAATGTTGATATGGAGGTTTCCTAAACAGACCAGATAAAGCGGGGGTACCCCCAAATCATCCATTTTAGTAGGGTTTTCCACTATTGTAAACCATCCATTTTGGGGCACCTCTACATACAACGAAACCCCCATATCAACTGTTCCATCTTTGAATGGTAAATGGGTTTGTCGGAAAACGGGGCACGCCAAAACTTCGTGGTTTTCCTCACCGTGTTCCCCCATTTCAACGACCATTTCAAGGGTATCCATGTTTCTAGACACGCCCATGTATGTTGAATATGCATACCAAAGATCCATGAAGATCCTATACAACATCCCCAAAAACCGCCAAAACCGGCGCCGGAATGTCCAGAAAAAGTAACTCCCCCTGTCTACATGCTTTGGTAAAACTAGGCTTACCTGGATGTGCTTGAAAATGGGCCATGATTCAACTTGCCATGTACATGGGGAAATTGAAGATTGACAATGAAATTGTTGGGTACCCTCTGGTAAACTAACAGTTTGCTATTGAAAATAGGCATTTATAGTGGATTTTCNGGAAATTGAAGATTGACAATGAAATTGTTGGGTACCCTCTGGTAAACTAACAGTTTGCTATTGAAAATAGGCATTTATAGTGGATTTTCCCCTGAAAAAAAAATGTTGATTTTCCATAGTTATGTTAGTTTACCAGAGGGTAACCAAATTGTTGATTTGTCCAACTGATTTCCAAGACATGGACGAAAAAGCACGAATGCTTGATGGTAAGTTTTCGAAGGCTCTTTATCAAGCTTCCAATCATTACAGTATGATACATACACATGATAATAGCAAAAAGATGTGAAAAGCATCTGTAAAACTTGTCAAACGTTTAATCATCTATGCTGGAAACAAGATTTAGATTGTAAATCCACCTCTTCCCCCGAATCTACCTACCCCCTAAAAGCATCGGTCTAGCATTGGATTCATTCATTGTCGGAGTCCCAAAAATCAGGGATAATTGCTATGGTTGGGAGATCTGATTAGCATTGCCCCCATTATTTGTTGGGCAAGTTAAATCCCCATGTTTGTTGCTTTTACCACATTATGCCCGAGTAAATCATATAACACAAATATGATATGGAAAACCCACGGTTTACCTACGCAGAAAGAATCTACTTCCATGGTGCATGCTCTATATCTTCGTTGGTTTTACTGTAGGAAGGTCAATATTGCTATGGTGTTTAATCCAAGACCCTGCGAACTGGAGATTGGGGTCATGTTTATTTGTAGTACCCTCTGGTAATCAAACACGGCAATTGAAAATCCACCATTTCTAGATGATCTTCCCATTAAAACCTCAATTTATATGGGATTTCCAATAGACACGTTTGATGACACCGGAGGGTATTGCACATGTGAATTGAAAGTTCAATGCTCATCCATTTTAGGGTAACTGATTCTTAGCCCATTGCCTCTGTCGATGTTGCTGATTCCTTAGCCTTGGCTACGTACTAAGAACTATGTACAGGGAAGCTCCTGACAAAGCCGCAGGGGAAGCTATCAACAAGTGCAGGTTGTGCGAAAAGCAAAATTAAATGGGGGTTTCCTAAAATAGGGCTACCCAAAAATGGATGGTTTACAATGGGAAATCCTACTAAAATGGTTGATTTGAGGTACCCCCATTTTAGGAAACCTCCAAATGTGCCATGGTCAAAAGATGGAATGAATGTGGTATGGTCATCCATCCCAGACTGGGAACCCAACCACAATGGGTTTTCTTCATCGCCATGAAAACGGATTGATGACCATCCCAAAATTAGTGTGTAGTTGGCCAAAACGAAATAAATGATATTCCATGATATTCCCAATAGTATCACATTAAATCCCAAGTGTTTCTCCTTAAATATCATATGCGAAATGCGAACCGTGGTGCTGGAATGTTTACAAAATCATTTACAGAAGTAGCTCAGATGTCGTGAAATCTGCTGAAAATTGGGCGAAACTCATAGTTACCCTCTGGTAAACTAACATAACTATGGAAAATCACCATGTTTAATGGGAAAATCCACTATTTCTATGGCCATGTTCAATAGCTATGTTAGTTTACCAGACATGGCCGGAGCCCTCCATCCTCCGCCGGCCAGCTTCGCCCCAAAACCGCGGCGTTCGCCCGCGAGGCGCTACCGTCATCCATGGCGAAGAGAAGGCCATGGACAAACGCAGAACAGCCATGCTGTGCAGATGTTGTTCAAACATGTTCAAACATATGGGGAGTTCCTAAACATGGGGGATACCCCAAGTCACCATGGATGTGAAAATGCAGAGTCATGGTTTAATTTCGGATGCTTGGGGGTCCCTCGATTTTGGGAAACACCCATATGAGACAAACTGTTACCTAATATATCAACAATTGCATTGTGTGTGTGTGTTGTTGTGTCCATTTGATCGAACATTTGAAGAAAAAATTGGTATTGTGGTACCCTTCCCCCCAACAAAAAGGCTTGAGCAATTGAACTTGTTGGGATGGATCCTCTTTGGACACGATCTCTTCTGGCTTTTGCACATTGGAATCCAGGAAGATGGAAAGAGCTGAAGAAAAATTGAGTCCACTTACTGAAATCTAACAAATCCACTTGGGTTTGTCTGAAAATAGGCTACCCCCCAGTTCCTATGGATCATCATGTTACTTTTCGATAGCTAAATTGGGCTATAACTCCAAGAACTATGCTTTATGATAATCATAACTTGTAAGTATAGCCACTGGGGGTTATAAGCCAACTTATAACTGATCATAGTCTTATATGGATATATGGATCATGATATCATCATGATCATCAAACTGACAATCAATACTGTCAATATCTATCAACATCATGATATATGATCATACATACATGAATCATGATATATGATCATACATGAATGATGACATGATCATGGTCATGGTGATGATTATGAGGATGACCACCGCCGCTGCTGGACTATCAGGATGATCAGACTGGGTGAGAATAGGTCGGCTCCTGCAGTCCGAAATTCCCAATCCCCTCCTTCCTTGTGTGTCAAGACAGGAACTTTTTTGGATTTTACAGTACCCTTTAAGGCCTTTGGTCTTCTTCGAAAAGAGACAACAACCAGTCGAATGCTCTACCAATTGAACATTTCTCTTAATCATAGCTTTCGCTTGTCCAACCACTGCAACATAGCTTTCCCTGTTAACAAATGCGCGTGTTTTTTCAATTGTTCTCCGGCGGTGCAGTAGTGGCAGATATAGAATCATAGTTAGAGGAGCCCCATATTTCAACTTATGGGAATATACCCACCTTCTATCATGTTGAATCCCATTATGTTGCTTAAATCCGACTAAACCACCCTGTTTGTTGCTTTAATCCCCTCATGTTTGTTCCCCGCCCCACAACTTCACCAAGTTTCCCGGGCTTCGCAGGCTTCGGTGCTGCCTTCGGTGCCGCCTTTGGCGCCGCTGCAGGCGCCGCCGCGGGCGCTGCCGCGGGCGCCGCGGCTGGTGCCGCGGCGGGGGCTTCGGGCACGGGCGTGGCGGCAGGCGCCGCAGCCGCCGCAGCCGCCGCAGCCGCGGGCGGTTCACCTCAGAAAACTTGGGAATTTTCCGTTTGGATGTGATTTGTGTTCTATGTATACATGAGCCCGGTCCCCGGATATGAATAGATATAGATAGCACATCGTAGAATAGATTAGTTGCAATCTATCAGAACTTCACAGTTGAAAAGTCCAGTGCAAGCTTGGTCCGAGGTGCCACCAGGACTGAAGGTGGCCAGGAGCGCGTTTTTCTCCACAGTGGCATCTACCTGCGACTCGTGGCCCACTGGTTGAGAAGTTGCTCGGTCCTATGGTGGCAGGTGGGCTCCTAAAGTCTCACCAAACAAGGCGAAAAGCAGTTGGAAATCAAGATAGCAACTGATCAGCATGATACATATGTGTATTATATCTATATATATATACATGATACATACCATTGCATCCTTGTAACAAATTGATAACTGCCATTTTGATATCTCCAGAAATATAGAAGGGATGCGACCAACAAGGTCAAGATTTGTTGTGACTCAATCCAGTGGGAACAAAAATATTGTCATCAACCTGAAATTGTCTTACTGTAATAGGTCCTTCACTGGTTGAATATCTTAATTATGGACAGTAAGGGCAGTAAGGGCAACTATCTAACAACGAGGCTGGATGAAGTATTGTAAATGCTTCCATTTTGAGATAGTCTTCCATTTTGAGATAGTTGCCCTTACTGGCCGTAATTCATGATGACATCCCTGTGAGGTCGCTATAACTCAGCGGGGATAAGATCAAATTATAAGAACCATTGGCTTATCGTCATCATCCTCATCCAAGTTTAAATCTTGAATTTGCAAGTGGGTTTGTCTGAAAATAGCGTACTCCTAAATCTACTGCTTGATCATCACGTTCCCGATTACTGTATTATATTGCCCTAACTTGGGTGTATCCTTTTGCAAGCACGCCCCAGTGAATCTTGGGTTTCCACATTCACAGCTCAGGGGATTTTGAGTTGGCGAGTTGGCTGCTTGTGTCCAAAATCTGTTTGGAACTTGATGAGCGTTGGAGAAAAATGCTGGTACCTTCTGGTTATTGAAGATAGCTATGGACTTTTTTCCCCATTTGCAGATGATGAAAATGATAATTTCCTGCATCAAAATGGTGATTGGCCCACCCAAAAGCAGCATTTTCCAGGCCTCTGCCACGATTTTCTCCAAGATGCCATTCTCAGGTGCCTTGACCTGGACGGCAGGTGTTTCTGTCACCTATATCTATGGCATCTATGGGTAAATATCTAAGAGATATCGATCAAGTCACCATGAACAATGGGGATTCAATCGAGAGAAATGCTGATGCCATGGGATTACGAATTGATCATCAAAGTGGGGGTACTAATGGCTATAACTTTGGTATTTCAAGCTCCATAAGTTGGCATAAAAGACCTACAACTATTGTTGTGTTTAATACCTATCCTCCAGTGTCATCAAACATGGCAAGGTGGAAAATCCCCCAACAATGGCTATTGCTGGGAAGATCACCCAAATAGCAGATGTTCCAGCCAGGCATTTTTGATGACCGGAGTGTTTTTGTGCGGATTTCTCTGAAAATGTTACAAGAAAGAACCCTAAAAACCATGGTTTATCACCATATGTTCACACAAAACGTCTATTTGATTGTACAGTATGTATATATATATATATACATTCCATTTTCAGACAAAGTCACATATTGCATGTATAGACAGCATTCAAATTACCTACCAAACGGATTTTTTGAAGGGAGTTTGATGCAACCGTTGAAGTGAAAGCCACGAGCTTGGGCTCCAGGGTTGCAACAAGCCTCAAAGTCTCAAGAAAATTGTAGTACTTTCTATGATCTCGGTTCCTATATAGACAACAAAATTTATGGCAAATTACTTGTCTGTTTAGTATCAAACTCTCCAATCTGGGTTGGAAATCTCGGGACAATCGGAATCGATCAACCAATGAGAAGAATTGTGATAGAAAAAGGCATTGCTTGAGGCTCCGTGAAAGCATCACTTGATTTGTTTAATACTTTGGGAATTAGCTACAGTAATTCGTACTACTCAAAGATGATGTGATTATGATGATCAAAAGTGTCCATGGTTTATTAAAGTGCTGGTTGGGTCCACTAAAAAACAATCTGCCCAGACATCTTCTGGGCTCAGATTCACCGAATCCCATCTCCCGGAGAATCATCAAAATGTCAACGTGATTGAAATCACCCTGGCTGAGGGTATGAAATGTCGACAACCCTCCGGTGTCATCAAACATGGCTATGGAGAATCCTCCATTTCTGGACGATTTTCTCACTAAACCTTTATTTATAGGGGATTTTCCTATTGCCACGTTTGTTTATAGCAGGGTAAATGGCATAGTATTATTCAAACAATTGGCTCTGATTAGAATAATGCATAATTGGAATGTCTCATGATTCATGATCCAGTACTTGAAATCTCCCAAGTACTGGAATTATCCTCTTGTTTAATCTAGTGTCAATTAGATTGCAACACATTAAAATCAGGTCACTATAGCAGGAGCTAGATGAGAACCTCCTCCTTTCCTGGCTATCTCACATGGGATTTTCTGATAGGTACCACAAACCTGTAGAAAATCATCCCACTCAGATGGCCACGAAGGCGTGCAAATCACCTATGTCTGGACCAACTACGAGTTCATATTCATATTCTTGGTCCCAGTGTATCCCATTGTATGCACTTGCATCACATTGTATCCCATTCTGTTCTCAGTATATATATATAGTTATATATTATATTATATATATATATCCTAATGAATCTCACGATTATATTCCATTATCTCCCCATCGGTATCTTCATGATATCCCCTTTATACCCCCCCAACACAATATGTATTACAGTAGCATGCAATATCAAATGCAATTTAAAATACGTATTCCCATATCATATCTATATCCCCACTATATCCCCATCATGTTCCATTGTTCTCCCCAGAAAATCACCCCCATGATTGTCCCCATTAAACACACACACATATATATATATATCCCCATTATCCCCATGATTTCCCCAAGAAGAATCAGCATATGTATATCCCCATGATAATCAAATTATAACCCCATCATTTCACCAAGAGAAATCCCCATACAAGTAGTGATTGTCCTACTCCAAACCCACCGGAAAAACGGGGCGCGATTTGACCGCCGGCCTCAATGGTGACCTTGTCGGTTTCGATGAGCACCAGGATGTCATCTTTGGCACAGAAGTCCCCCACCTTCTTCCTAGGCAAAGGGCATGGCACCGTTGGGCGGCGTTGGGCATGGGGCTTGGCATGGGGCCCATGGTCAGAAATATGAGGTATTTAGAGGTTTATGATAGATAATAGATATATTATAGATGACGGATGATAGATATATGTATATATATATATATTATATTATATAGTAGTATTATAGATTATAGATGATAGATATATGACAGATGATAGATATATGATCAATGAAGGTCCAAGCGCATCACCGCATCATAACGACCACTGGGAAGAAACGTCTCATATCAATGCCACAAATTGTGGCCAAAAAAAAATGGTTTCGGCAAAGGCCCTGTACCTGAGCCAAGTCCCAAGCTGATTTGGCCATTTTTTCCATTCAGGGAGCCATAAATTTGGGTTTGTCTGCTACTTGGGTACCCCCAAACGTCTGATTTTTCCATGTTGAAGGTGCCCACCTGAGGCTATCCCCCAATTTCAGATCCCAAATCTCATGCCAAGTTGGCTATGTATCTCCAGTCTATCACCATATTTGATGGTGAAATCCCCATTTTCCTTTGTTGATATCCCATTATTGTCATAAAGTGGTTGGTTACCCATTACACAAATGTGATTCCTCCATGATGTAGTACTTGATGGTTCCATGACATGATTCCATGAATTGTCTTGCAATATCTTCTATGCATATAGAAATCATTATAGCATATTAGAGACCATCTTTTCTATTCCCCCATGGTTCCCTCACGTGTTTAAAGCCAAAGTTGCTGCCATTCCATGATGGTTCCCTCTGTGATGCTCTCGCCCCCAAAGTCCTGCAGGGAGTTGTTCCCACCATCGTAATGGTGTTGACTCGGGGTAGGGATAAGGTGATACAACGGTGATGTAACGCTTACATCATGGTGATATCATGCGGATGTAAGTGCTATACAAGAATACACCACCAACAACCGTAGTATACCACAATTTTATTGGAGTGATATACAATGGCCACTAATGGTTGATATTTGGGGATGGTCTATGGTCTTGTGGAATCCCACATTCTGTGGGTCAAAACCCTGGTAACCTTTCGTTTATATCAAGTTATAGCTTGGATTTATGGAGACTCATCCTCCAAACTCTATGGAAAAATGAAGGTGTAAACAAAAATCCCAAGTTTTTCCATTTTTGCTGTGCGTTTATCCTTCCATAAACCATTAATGTTTACACACAGCATTTCCACTGCTAACCATATTTCTGGGCAGCTCATAACTCATTCCAAGGCAGTGCCCTTGCAGTGAGGTTGTGATCTTATCTGTTCCAGATATTTCGCAACCAGATGGGTCTTGAAATAGGCGACCCCCAAATCCATTGAGGTTTTTATCCTCATTATCCCCATGAAATGGATTGAAATGGCTATTTCATTGCGGATACTCACCATTTTCAGACAGACCCATGGGTTTCCAGTAAGATATGTCCCATTGACTCAGGCTGAACGCTACTGATTGACGACTGGGAATCCCCATGTTCGCGGAGTTCGCAACTTCCCCACCAGGGTGAGTTGCTAAAATTCTTCCCCGAAAAGGATCGATTTCAGTAAACTCCCAATATGGATGAAATAGGGAGAGATAGTGCAATTTTGGCTCTATCTTTTTTTAGGTTGCTATAGGCTAAGAATTGACTAGTTAAAAGCCATCACCCCACCGTTCATATAGATTCACCAGTGATTTTGTCCAAGGATGAATGAAGGTTAGGCCAAGGCGAAGCAATCGGTTGCTCATATAGACCTTCATCCCCAAGCGAATGTTGAATGGTAAATTGGACGAACTAGATGGATGAGCTGAGCCCCTGCCACCTTGCCGAGCCGTCATCGCGCGCTGCTCGCTGCAATGGTAGGCGGGCTCGGCGGACATTGCGGTTGGGACGGAGCCCCTAGTACTCTGTGCCAGCATCCATGCCAAGGGAGCAAATACGAGGGAGCTGAGAACAGGATGTGCCAACTGTCTCGCAGCAGCCCGTTTTGATGTATAACCTGGGAACATGATGGGAAACATGATGGAAGAACCATGGACACACTATACTAGAACATGTTTATGAACAACTCTGACTCTAACATACTTAAACGCTCTTGCCTTCTTCCCTTCTCTAAATATCTCCTGGAGTGATTTTGAGTGTGTGTGTGTGTGTATATATATATAATTATATTTTGATATTCAATTTTCACAAATTCTAACCGAAGGGTGTTGATAATGACATGAAGGAATTCCAATAAGAAACCAGCTCTACTTTTTCAAGAAATGGGTTATGTATGGTTATGTACACCATCCAGAATTGGAGCTTCAATTTCAGTGGTAAAGCATGGATGAGATCATCCCCATGTTGAAGATAAAGGACCGGTTCTCCGTTGACTCTGTATTGAAGAGACTTCCCCTTGTCGTTTCACAGACCTACATTCACCAAATACATGTCTCTGATATTATCATATGTATATAATATATATATATATATACACGCATTACAGAAGCCAAAAACACTTCCGCAGATTTACCTTTCCCACAATTTTGAACTGCTATCCCCTCTCAGGTCCTCAATCTTGATCTCCACACTAAAGTACCGCCGCCCCAACGGGGCGACCATGGCCGGAAGTCGCGCTGCTCGACGCGCCTGGCATCACCATGATACAGTGGGATGATACAGTTGAACTGGTTAGTAAGTGGCATATTGCCAACATGCCATTGTACCCCAGTTCTAGTAGATTAAAACCTTTTGGTAAGTAGATCTTGAGTAAGTCTGCCCCATCTCTGATAAGTATAGATAGTATATCAGTTACCTCAGTTGGAAGTAAATAGCCCACTTGCTAAGTAGGATGAAGCACCAAGTAGTACCTACAATATACCGTAACACGATGGACAACCAGCAGGATGACTGATGGGGTTCTACTCATCTTCTAGCTGCCGATGTCACCAACAAACACGAAGGACAATAAAAACCTGGCGTCTTCCCGATTGGATTTTAGTTGGATGATTTGTTGTCCCCATTTCTTCGCTGAAAAGCCCGTTGTACTGGGAAACTGGCGTCGAGTGTTGAAGGATTTGCGTTTCAGTGCTCAAGAAATTTGAGAATATGTATCACCCTCCCTTGCCATAAATACCCATGAATCATGTGAGCAGTGAGATAAACAACAAAATCGAGGCTGTTCAATGGATCACAACCGAACAAACCTGGGCTCACCAACCGAAAAAAAATACCAGTCGAGCTGGCGGTAGCTGTGTTACCACTCTTTCCCGACTGCCGACTGATGACACCAATTTTTGTGGCGAAATATGTTTCAAGCATGATTGAAAAAAAACACTTCGCTAGCAAAATTCTCAATGTTTAGGGGACCCCCCCTAATGAATCAACCAGGCTTTAGTCTCATGCGTTTTTTTCCATCAAAACCACATCACATTGAGGGGGTTGCCCTATACTAAATTAGCATAGCTATGGAAAATCATCATTTTTAATGGCTAAAACAACTCTAAAGGACAATGTTTGTTGGTTAAATTCCGTGAAATCTGCATTTTCCTTGGTTAAACCACCATTTTCCAGTTCGCTATGTGAAATTACCAGAGGCTACATCCACCAGTCAGCCTGTCTCCAGGGCGTTGGAAGCTGATGAAACATCCTCACGGACAGCCTCCTGCCGCCATTCATTGAGCAAAGACCAAGCAGAAATTTAGATGTGGATAATATATATATATATAGTTGTTTATATTTATATTTATATTTATGTTTATAATATACATATATACACATATGGATCAAAATTTGGTCTCCCAATCATTGGATGGTTAATACATGTTATAATAATTGGTTGTTCTGATTGCCGGTGCTATCAGGGATCACCCAAACTCTGACGGTTTGCTGCCACCTGCATGGTTACAGAAAAAAGAGTTGGTCTGAAAATAGGCTCTCCTAAAATCCGATGGATGTCATCATTTTCCCTGCATTTTCCATATATACATAAATATATTTTTTTTTCACAAGCGATATGCGGTTCAGGGTATATATATATATATCCATCATGTTTGAATGGATTCTCATTATGTTCCCCTTCAAACAGCCATTTTGCAACTGTTGACTACAGGAGATGCAACTTCGGCCACTGGGTTTGCTCTCCTCAAACTCAAAATGGTGATATGCATTATAAATGTATAAAGATAGCCACGGTTTGAAACCGTCGTAGATTCCCATTCTTGATATTCTTGTCGGTAAAAAAGGACCACCCATTTTCAAGGGTAAATCCCTAGGCAACCAAAAAAAATGGATCATTTTGGCAGGTGAAACCTCAAAAACATTTTAGTATTACACCTGGTAATACATTTCTGGAACTTAAAGTTGGTTCACGTACAGTAAGTTGAAACTCAGCAATAGATTCTACTTTATTAAATCTCCACATAAATTGTGGTTACTTTCCTTTATAAATTAAAAAAACATAAACAAATTCCAGTAGTTAAACTCACCAGTTGTCCAATGAATTGTAGTTGCAGTTGGTGAAACACATTTCGTTTGACGGAGACTGTCCTCGCCATCGGAAGGCGCCCCAGTCGCCACATGGCCGCCGGCGCCCTTTGTGCGCAGCACGGCCAAGTCGGGGCCCGGTAGGTGCTGTAAGCCGACGGCTGCAGGTACCGATTCCAGGAGTGGCAAACGAAATTCTTTGTTCCCCATGATTGCCACAAGCAAAACTGGGTCCTCCCGTATTGGTTGTGAATATTTTCGCTCTTTGACAACATCCAGCCGCAAGTGGTCCAAAACGTCTGGTATAAAGGTGGTGGTTTACAACTAGGTGAACTGGGGTTTATTCGTGGATCTACCATGATCTATACATCTATATTCAGATGATCTGAGATGGGTTTTAAAAAAACAACTTAAAACTGGTTTGGCCTCCTTTGGGGGATATATATATATATATCACACGTCGCTGACGTAAATGTAAATCATCAAGAAATCATACCAGTTCAACATAGTTTGACCCATATATGGGGTGCCCGGAATCATATAATCGCACAAGTCAATGAACCGTGGATATTTATACATATTTATACATAGTTTACCCCTGGCAGTAAATTTCAACGTACTTTCATTACACTCAAGGTATGTTCAATTTCGCTAGAAATGGCCAGTATTGGCCAGTGCTAAAATGTAATGCTCATAGATACTCATTCAAGTATATGGAGTAATTTTCACCCTAGTACGAAAATTACAATAGCTCGAACATTCCGGGCGGAGTATAACATGTGTATCTATCTATATACTATTGATATGTTCACTTGAAAGGGTGTTCCAGGTCTCCCATTCTTGGCGTATCTAATCACAAAAAACAAAAGCTATCCAAGCAAGGTTTATCCAGCAAAAAACCATGGCAAAGCCAACCCATCCCCCTTATATTAAACACCCCATACATGTATGTGTATATATATATATATAGGGTGTGATTTTTGCTCTAAAAAAGCTAGAACATAGTGGTATTTACGGTGTTTTATGGCTATAGGCTATAGGGGGCTTAAAACCTCTTTATATACGGGTCCCAAATAAATCTCCTACTAAACCATCAAACCATGGTTTCTTTTGGGGGTGTTTAATTCGCTATCAGGGGGCAGCGATTGAAGCACCCCCAACATGCCAGCAATCCCTTGCGACCCGGATACCTATCATGGGAATTCAATCAACCTCTCCCTGAGGCGAACCCCCAATAAATGATGGGTAATAAACCGTTCCCAGTGGTTGTTGCTGGTTCATGATCCCTTACTAAGCCCTTGTTGTGGAGAGGGTCACCTTCGGGAGGGGTTGGTTCAACTCCCATGAACTTACAAGGTGGCGGCCCTCAGTTATAAGCTGGTGTATGAACCTCATTAGCCACACTTCTCTTTCCCAGAAACCCTAGGCAAACAAGTTATGAACCAACTACAGAGAGATCAGTCCCGTTTTTGCACGGGGCTAACTTTTTTTCACCTCTGTCCATCAGCGACCGAGCGCTTTCAACACGGCTCCACCCGCGAAATACAGCGCACACCTCTGGCGCCAGGTCGGTAGGTTTCAGAGTTCCAAGGCCCCTCAGGGTAGATCTAGGGTGGACCACGTTCTCTTGAAAAAAAGTCTGTTTTTGAAGAAGAGCAGGATCCTCAAAAGGGATCAAAAGCATAGGCATAGGTCTTTGGTGGTTTGGTGTGTCCAACTCTGGCTTCTGAATGGAAGGTGCTTGTTTGCAAGCCATTCGCACACCGAAGAGCTTGGTTTGAGTGGGTCGGTATAAGAGGAAATCCGCAGGAAACATGGATTATTTACCAGCCCAAGAGCGGCGGCTCTATCAGAGTCCAGTGAAGTCTCAAAAGTTTACCTAGATACCAGTGATATGAGAAGGTGCTGTCTCATACTTAGTCCAGTTGGTTTGCGAGTGGGGTTACTCGAGCTTCAGGTATACAATAGCTAACATGGGTGTGTAAGCCAACTTACAAGTCATGTGACATAGCGTGTGTAGCTATCATGTTCCACCCTAATCAGAAACCAACATACAAAAAGGCGGGCCCAAACCTGAGGTTTCTGTTGGTTTGCTTGCCTACGTCAACGATTGAGTTTATTTCATGGATGTATCGAACTAGTTACAACATTGTAAAACTAAACCAACAAACCTAACTAGGGGGCCCTTCGTAGGGTCCTAGCAACGATACACAAAAAAAAACATTGACCCACAGGTAGTTGGAGGACCATCCCACTTGGAAACTGACTACTAACCCCTGTTAAGAAGTCCCCCACCTGGCTTATCTCATTTATAGGTGGGTCAGAATCCCACGAAACTATTCAGTTCCGATTCTTGAGGTGATTCTCCAAGTAGATGGCATCACCTTAGCCTTATAGCTTTTCTGTGCCAATGGTCCGAAGTTGGACTATGACTATAATAAACATCCAGCTAGCTATCCCAGCTATTTTAGGATTTTTTAGGGTACCTATAGTGCCAGGATCTTGACTCATAGCCAGGTTTGTCTGAAAAGCCGCTACCTCCAATTCCAAAGGATCATTATACCCATTAAACTGCCCATTTGGGGGTATACCACCACTATTTGGGGAATCCTCCATGATTAATAAACCATGGTTTATTAATCCCACCTTGACATTACCCAACTTTCAGACTTTCACCATATTTTCCTTGGCATCTCTCCCAGGCGTTTCTCAGAAAACACCGAAACACTGAGGATGCCACAGTGCACCCGAGAGCAGCAGCTGTGTCACTGGATCCGTGGAGGGCGTTAGGATGGCGCCAACCTCGGAGCTGGCGGATCTGGGAGGATCCCTGAAATGTGTGTTTTGACATCATTGTAACATATCATTACCCTCCAGTGAACTAATAGTTTGCTATTGAAAATGGCCATTGAAATAGTGGATTTGCCCATTGAAAATGGTGATTGGAGTGGTTCATGGGAAAATTTTAACCGGAAACCCATGGAAAAATTCCCATGAAATATAGAGGTTTCCGGTTAAAATTTTCCCATAAACCAATCCAGTGATTGTAACATATCATTATTATATTATACGTACTTATATATATCCAAGAAAATCGTAGGATTTTGAACTCCGACATCTCCAGCCCAGAAAAATAGTGAGACCAGATTGGGCTATCAACCCGGGTCAATATCTAGATCTTCAAATTTTATCGCAAGCGACGAACTTGCTTGGTTTTGCAATGTCAATCCTCGTTTATGGAGCTTGGTCATTGGAGATGAAGATTGATTATTCAGAACATATTGGCTATGCATCGAATGGCTTTACGTTTTGAAATGGTTCAAATCCTTTGTTGGCCCCTTAGAATCACGGGCCAACAATCTCCCGGTGAATCCCCACTTGACCAAACCATGAAGTCGGTCGATCGGTGGTTTGTTTGGCAAGCAGTTTTTCAACTGGGACTCATCAATGACTTTGGAAACGGGGAAGATGTGAGGCATACATAGGCATACCCTCTCATGATTGGAACATATTGGAACCTTTGAATGCCCTGAATCATTGAAACTTTGAGAGTCCACTGTGCGCCAGGAATCATGTCACCGCAACACGCTGGCAACGGAAAAATAGCTATTAACATGCTATAACCGACAAAACGTATGATTAAGTCAGAAACAAAATCGAACATGGTGGTACATGTACCATGGTTGAAGCATTCTATACGTGGTATGGTCGTCCAGCCCATGAATAGGGAATCCTTTCAATGGGTATGTAAAATATTGAAAAATCCCTAGTCATCATCCAACGTTTGACCATGGCACACGAGGGTGTTTCGGGAAAATTTTGAGAAAACCCTAAATCCACTTATCCGTCAGCATGCTCCCTACATTAGCATACAGTAAATGGGATGTGTATCACCCATTTTCAGACACACCCAATTCTCATGCTGAGTAAATTATGCAATTTCACAAACCTGAAATAAGGCCACTGATCTTCTCTTTATCCGGGGGAACCTGAAATAAGGCCCACTCTCTTCGAAACTGCCCACCCCCAGCCACCTGAAATAAGGCCATTTGGGGATGATTCCCTTTACTAACCATGATTCCAATGAGGTCACAGTGAGGTCACTATAATTTACCCTTTTCCTCGCGGTGGGGGGTACGCAGCCCGACTAAAAAGTGAAGCTACGTCCTTTGACGTGTTTGAGATAGCAACATGGACGAGCAGCATCTGATTGCAGGCTGCAGGCCGCAGCTGGCATGTCATCAACGTCATGTGCCTTGCAGAATAACGGTGTCATATTGTGTCAAAAGACAAATTATTTTGGCCGACGTTTTGTCTAGCACAAAACACTTAGAGCATGCTTTAACTCCAAGAGAATGGTCGTCTGACCAAAAAGGTAGCACATTGGCTCAAAAAACACTGCATGGCCGTGTCCATCAAAATCACTGAGTGATTGCAAGTAGCCGGGGACACACATATCATGTTGCTTCCACGACGTTAGGCAGATCTCCGTCAAGGAAGTAGAACCCCTTGAAGCACAGTCAGACAGCTGTGGGTGGTCCACGATTGCCTGGGTCAATTCACAAGGGAAACATAGCACTCAATTGAACCTACTCGCCAGAAGCTGTGCACAAGAGAGAAGCGCTGCCACACATTCAACAAGAAATGCCGAATCTTTATAGGCACTGCAACATCCTCCGAAATCTCAGGACGGTCACGGAGAAAAAGGTGTTGCCACTCTATTGATCCTACATGACAGAAGATGACCACAAGGGTATAGTTTCAGCCACTTGTTGGTCCAGAAATGTCAAACCCATCGACAACACTATAGACTCCGCTTTGTCATCCGCAGTCCCCAGGACCTGTCCACGAGGAACATTACTCTTCCAATCTGTCGATCCAACTTGTCAAAAGCTGTCCATGAGACATAAACGCTTGGACTCGTTCAACAAGAAATGTCAGAGTCTTCTCGAATGATGCTACCGTCTCCACATCTCGAGGTCTGTCCACAAGGAAATGGACACTGACGCGCTATTGGTCCAAACAAATGCTTGGCAGAAGCTGTCTGCAGGGCAATGACGCTAAAGACACGGCCACTCATTGATCCAGAGTTGTTAGAATCTCACCGCAAGGAGGTAGAGACACTACCATGCTGCAGTATGGGACCAAATGGCACGTACTTGCCTCTGTCGCTCAAAACGTCTGCGCCTGTTGAACCAAATGTCAAGGTTTTTCCCTCACTGCAGCATACCCGGGCTAACCTTCCCAAAAAGGCCAAGGCGGCACCAATTGGAATGTCAACTCATGCCCCAAGCTTGAGGGGCTGTTCGCAAGAATGGCATGGCTGGCTCGGCAATCAGGTACCAATTGCATGTAGAAACTGAATGCCACAGACCGAAGGAATGAGAAACCTCCAGTGCATGCCAAAACCTGCTGAGAATGCCATGGCTCGGTTCGCTGCACCACATGTGCAGACAAGGCCACCGCGGGAAGGTCTGAGCCCAGGCCTTCACTATAATTTACCCAGATACTGTGGTTGCGAAATCCTGCACCAGTTGGGAACCATTAGGTAACTTAATTCACTGGGACTATATTTTTCCACAATAGATGGCATATTGATACCCTTTTGCGTGTGCCATCGACTTGTTACCCCCTATAGAATGGGATTTTAAAATTGGGCTTTGTCCATCTACCAACTCAGGATTTCGCACCCAAACGACCCTCTTGCCGAAGCTCGAAATCCCTTTGTCAAGGAGCAATAGCGCTTCCCACCACAACATACCGCCAGATCTCAGCGCCGCAAGCGCGCCATGCGGTGTATGAAACCCTCAGTGGGAAAAATAGACTACTTTCGGGGCTTGGAAAATAACGCGGGTATGATTATGGTATGATTATGATAGGGTCTATTTTGGATTTTACCACATGAATATAACAACCCCCAAAAAAAACTGCAAATCCCACTAGCATTTCCGGGGGCAGATGCTTGCTAGGGGGATGAACCATCTCCAATGGCAATGGACAAACACGTTGGCTCCTGAGGATGCAAACATGTTGGCGATTCAAAACCGAATTCTACATGGACGATATATTTGCTCTACCTACATTTGGTCCATATTATATCTTAATATATCTTACATGTTAGTATAATCCCTTGGCCCCTATTACGAAACGTCCCCCAAAGTAAAATTGGGCTCCCGTCCCAATTTGTGTTTGTGTTGGTGTTGTTAATTGTGTTCTTTTAATTGTGGCAATGGAAAAGTAATAGGAGGCCATCATATCATATCATACCCAAGAATTTACAGCAATCTGATTCTGCCCCCTAACAGCAAAACCCGATTAACTTTTGTTTTGCTTTTTTGTTAGGGGCCGCATTTTGAATTCGAAAATCTTAGTATTCTATATTGAGGCGTTGATTTAATTAGGGGGAAGTTTCTCCCCCAACTATTAAATACTTCCTAATACTAAAACTACTCCAGGTCGGGGGTGCGGTCTGTTTAGTATCAGGGGGAAAGGATATTACCACATAAAGCTTGGGAAAATTGCAATTCATCTCGCAAGTGTCCCATTCATAAAACATAATAAAACATAATAAAACCCTAAAGTCGAGCGGGGGCACAATGCTCTCCAACCTTAGGATGGAACATCAGAAAACAGCAACCAGCAGGGCCCCCCGCCAGTTACACGTTGGTTTGTAACTCCATCCAACGGTTTGATGATGTTTGATGTATATAGGATATATCTGTGAAATAAACCCCAATTTTTATCATAGTTACCATCTGGTTATTTAACATAGCCATGGAAAATCCCCTATATATGGAGATTTCTAGCTGGGAAAATCATCTCAAATTAACCATTTTCCATGGCTATGTTAGTCATAACCAGAGGGTAATCCAGTTCAGTTCACCAACCGAAAAATGTCTCGAACGTTGGCTGTGCCAGCTCTGGGCAGCTCTGGGCGGCCCATGCCGCGAAGAGTTTCTGGGAGTCGATGACGCCCAAAAGCCCCAGAGCCACCTGCCAGGGACCAGTGACCGGGATGTTTTCTAGCAATCAATGGATTGGTTTAATGGGAAAATCTACAGGAAACCCCGATCAATTTCATAGGAAAATCCATGGTTTCCTGTAGATTTTCCCTTCAACCAATCCAATGATATATATATAATATTATATATATATCATATAACATATTAATGTTGTTATTCACCATCCAATTTGATTGGGAGACACAGTTTTTCAATAATTCAAAGCATCGAATTATGTGCATACCAAAATATGTTGAAACTATCAACATCTATCAACCATCAAATTATGTTTCTGGATACCAACATGTTTTGAAAATATCAACTATCAAATTATTGGGATACCATTATGTTTATGTATTTGTGTTTTTTCTTGACCATCCACTGCTGGTTTCAACCGAGAGCCTGCAGCACAGGCACTTGGAAGGCGATCCCGGTGGCAAAACCCATGCCTCAGGTGAAATCTCCCGTTTGTTGGGCGAAATCGCCATCTTTGTAGGTCACTGATACAGATTTTGGCTGTGCTAGGTATACTCTTTGTAGCTTGTGTCCTGTTTTTGCCTCTTGACTAATCTTTGAAATGATGTCCCAGTCTGAGGTACTGGTTCTACCCATATTTTGTCGGTAAAAGACTTAAAAGACCCATGTTTTGGAAGGTTGTACAACCTCACTCTTGTTGTTTTGGGACCTACTTTTCTTATGTCACCATCTGTGAACAGCATCCCCTTACCCCCATGAGGCCAACAAGTTTTTGCGTTTCGCGAAATTCGAACACCCCAAAAAATTATGGAATCTTAACCACCGGACAATCCTCAGGTATACTAAGTTTTCCTCTAAGATGATGAAAAAGATAAGATTGATAAGATGAAGCAGTTCGGTGAAGATATGGGATATGCCACGCGACCTCCTCGTCCGTGTCCAAACGCGCCAAGGACAAGAACCTCACAGAGCCTCAGTAGTGGCCTGTATTGGGGCGCACCTGGGACAAGGAACAATATGGTTTCCTTCCGACTGAAAAATGCCTCAAAACATGCACTGCATCGACGTGTTGGCACAAAGTCTTCAAACACACTCGCACAAAGTCTTCAAACACACTCTGCATTGCACACTCTTCTCTATTTCACGGCGCTGTGCTTCAGCCTTGGCGCAATCGTTCTTCCGTTTTGCGAACAATCGATCAGCTGATCGCTCACAGAAAGGGCGTTGGCTCCAAGAGCTGGGTTGGCTTTCTCGAAAAAACAATGATAATGATATGGGTGTTTCCTAAAATGGGGGTCCCCCCAAATCATCCAAGTCATTAGACCATTTTAGTATTGAAACCGGTGACAAGGGGATCCCCCATTTTAGGAACCCCTGTAAACCTCAGTATTTTCCTCTGCTGGCAGGTCCTTTGGATCCAAGATTCATGTCCGGTCTCCCAAGGGTTTCCCTTCTCGCTCATCTTTGACACCCAGCAAAAAAATGGTTATTGGTTAGAATCATTAGAATCCTCATTCGTGGCACAAGATCAAAGTGTTGACCTATTTTCTTTGGGAAGGTTGACCCAGTCCCGAGCCCCATGATATGGCTATAAAAAGTCGAATGATTTCCACCAAACATCTCAATCTTGGATAGTCGTCGCTGAAGATCTGGCAGTCCTCGTTCCTTTTCCCAGAAATTCACTTGGCCACATAACTATCCAGTATCCTGCCATTCCCCAAGGATTTTTTGGATGCGACTTCCGGCAATTGGACAATACCCCATGTATCACTGGGTTACACTGTGGTTCTAAACCACTTTTACTAAGTGGGCTACTTGGATGGGCAGTTCCACGTAGACAAAAAGTAGCAAAAAGTCAGGATATGGTCAGAGATGATATCCCAACTTATGGGGTACCATGTACTCAGTCCCCCGAATTTCACCAAAAAAAAGGGGTTTTCCTTGTCGCTTCGAGCCCTGAAAAAAAACCAAGGTGCTCAAGATGAACTCAAAGTACTGATCGATCGAAAACTGGCTCTCGATGACATCCTTCACGGAGCGATTTTCTGCTCGGGACAAGATTGAATTGTGTGTACAGCACCTGTTCATGCCATTCGGGTAAATCAGTAGACCCACCATTTGGGCCTTTGGTCATTGTAGTGGACCCACTGGTGCAACAAGAAAAGTTGGTGGTGGAGCCAGCCGAAACGATCATCATATGAAACTTAGTTGCTCGTCGATTGCAGTATGTACCAATAGTTCAAGTTCAATAGTTGTAGTTGTAGTTGTAGTTGTTGTAGTAGTACCAATAGTTCAAGTTTAATAGTTGTAGTTTTAGTAATTGTTGTAGTATTTGTTGTAGTAGTAGTTGCCTAAACCACTATATTTTGATGGTTCCGGTCTTTCTCCCCAAACCACAACGGCAGGGGATTTGATCGGCCGCGCCACAGATCCCGGCGGCCTGCGAGTATCCTAAGAAGAATCCCAGCGCCGCCGGCGACAGCACGCTGTAGGAGAAGAAGGCGCCGCCTCGGACACCGAGACTGACGGAGTTGGGGGCATAGCCTACAAGAACGATGATTTATTGGAGGGTACTGCCCCAAACCTTGGGGATTGGATGTTAATTGGGTGTGAAATTCATAGAATGTATCAATGTTACATCAATAAAACTTTAAGAAATGGTGATTTGATGGGATATAAGATAATGGTATTCGTTGGGTATACCCTCCGGTAATCAAAAACAGCCATGGAAAATTCCCGAACTAAATGGAGGTTTAGGTGTTACTGGGAGAATCATTTGTAAATCAGCAATTTTCCACTGCCGTGTTTGAGTACCGGATGGCCTTGAGATATAAATTCATCCAATATTGGGATTGAATCTATGATACAGTCACCCAAAAAAAAACGTTCGAACTGGTTCAACTGCAGCTATATGATTGGATTGCCAAAGATATGAAATGGATTGCTACTGTTATATTGATATAATCACTAGTTTTATGATTGGACTTTACTTCTGAATCTTTTGGGGGATTGCTATAGGTATGAAATGAACCTACCTGCTATCGGAAATATTATATGATAAAATATGATTCTAGATGTCAGATGTATATATAGTTGATGGAAATAGGGTACAATATAGCTGAAGTACACATAGACAATGAATAAGCCATTTTGAAACACATGGTGTTGTGAAAAGTAGGTTGTCAGTTGAAATCATGTATTATAACCATTTACTTGAGTTTTAAGTTTGAATATGTCCTAGGTGCAAAATAAACTGAGGTGGTATCCCCAACAGCCAAGGTGATGGGAAAGTCTGAACCTTCCGTAGGAAACCCATGGATTTCCATATCTTCGTTGACTGGAGGCTAATGTTGCATGAAGTCACCCACCAGATATCCCTTGGTGTCGCATCTCAAGGCGAACCATGAAAAACACCTGACGAAACAAACATAGCTGGATAATGCTGGATAGCATATTCGTTAGGTGTGGAAATCAATGGTGGTTACCCGATCAGAAAGTGATCTACATTCATGGTGGGTTTCTTTTGTCGGTACTGACTCTCTGGAGAGTACGGCAAAGATGAACATTGTTTGTAGCAACCCCGGAAAAAAGTTCGAACAGAAATAGTAAGTAAAATCCAATTCCAAAAACGTGCTACATTATGAACCTGTTCTAATCTTTTCTGGGGTTACTTAATGGCTACTATTCGACAATCTGCCATTGAAGTTCTGCGCTTTCGAGCTCAAATCCAGCCCGAAGCTGAGCCATCCGTGCTGTAAAACAGCAGCGCAGATGCGAGGACCTTGGGATCTTGAGACCATAGGAAGAATCATGAGAACACCAGGGAAACCCATGGAAAACCAAGTGATTTATTATGGTTCAGAAATGGGTGTGTCTGAAAATGGCAGATTGACCTCCAAATTGCCATATGTTAGTGAGAAAATATGAGATACTCATGGGATTTCGTAGTGTGGCCAATTTTCAGACAGACCTTAATGGTCATTTGGGTATCATGAGTCACTGCTCCAGCATTCCTAAAAAGAAACTGTGGCGTCTGAGGCATTCGTTAAGCCCCATGATTTCTGCGTATATTTGAAAACTGGTCAATCAAGTTGTCCAAAAATTCTGATTTTTACAACATGTGATGCATTGTCATGATGTATTTCGCTGGAATTTCCATCAAATTGCCTATGCCAACCCTTGGAATCACCCTCCTCTCCTCCCGCTTCTTTGCTGCAGAAGGAGCCGTAGGCCCAACCACTGTGCGCTCACTGCGGGTGAGCGCAGGTGTGAAGTATAGGGCCGCCTTGAGCCATTTTTTCGGATCTCACGTTTGGGAATGGGGATACGATGTAGATAGGATGGGATATTGTAGAGATATGATATATACTGCCCAAAGATAGAAAAGTAAGTTCCTACTAATTTGATGATGATTTACGTTTCTATTTTTGGGGGAATTACTATAATAGGATGTAATGGTGACAATGGGATATCAACCAACAAAACACACCATATGGTATGTGGGTTTGTCCAAAAATGGAAAACTTAACCATCAGAGGTTGATATATGCATATGTATATATATATACAATGCATACAAAAGGAATGGGAGTCGTATCATCAAACCCATATTGCTGGTATTTTCTGGCGGAATCATCGAAACTAGAGGATTGGGATCGGACATAAAATAATCAAGCAACAACCAAGCACCATTTTTAGAGGCGTCTTCTGGCCGAATTCTTCCCAGCTCCCTATCAATAAAGCCTCCTAGATGGGACCCAAAAATGAACCGATCCGATATTCAACTAGATTCTTGTTGATGAGTAGGAGAAGGGATTGTTTCATAATTCACAAATCTTACCCTCCGGAAATCACTCGTGGCAACTGGAAATCTCCGGTTCGATGATGTTCCCAGCTATAAACCTCCAAGCAACATGATGTTGGGTTGCTTCCTGTGGCTAACCCATCCCGGAGACTTTCTGGTGAAGTCAGTTTGCAACCCTGGAAAAGATGTGGAAAACATCATCGAACTACCATCCTGGAAACGTTTTTCTATCTTGTGTGGGTTTACTGTATATTGTAACAGTATCACCGAAAATGGGTTGGTTCAGGATGAACCAACACAGATCCAACACTCCACGGTTTGGAGTTGTTGGGGGTTGTCTTCTTTGGTGAATCATCATCTTCACTCATTTGCCCTATTATTTGATGGCCGGTCAATCCTCCATTTTCAGACAATCCCAAATATCATATATCGCTAGTTGTATCCCAAATCATGCCAAATTGAATACCTCCCCATGAATCTTTATATCCTCAAATATCCCCATTAGACATGTATAACCGATACTGTTGGTTGCAAATTGCAAATCCCATTACAGTATATCATAAAACTATATTTGTATATGTATCTCCAATAGTACTGTATGTGTATATGTGTCTCCATTATGCTTGGTTAGAAAATGTTAAAAATACATAGACCTACAGTATCCCTTTGTCATATATAAGAACAACAATTATGATAATCATCTGCTGTTAAGGTTGCTTATTCTGTGATACAGCAATATATTATATAGTTTATATCATATGTATTCCTCGGTTTTGTTGGTGAAATCCTCAACTCTCGTGTTTTTTGCCACAATTCTTCACCATTGTTGATGATTCAATCAGCATTTTTCATCATTTTTCTTGGTTCAATCACCATGTTCTATCACTTTCCACCATTTTTCCTGCTTAAATCCCCACTTTAACACCAGCCCATTGCCGCCCCCGATAGCCCACCTCAAAGAGCGCGTAGGGAAACGCTATGAGAAGTCCAACGGAAAAGGCGACCTCGCGACGCGAGGAAAACGGGGATGGTACCCTCTGGTAAACTCACATAGCTATGGAAAATCACCATTTTTAATGGGAAAATCCACTATAAATGGCCATGTTCAATAGGAAATCAAACATGGCTAGCTGGGAAATCCCCGAACTCAATGGAGGTTTCTAGCTGGGAAAATCCCTCTATAAATGGTGGGTTTTCCATTGCCATGTTTGATTTTTGTTCCAACTATAGTGAGTATCCACCAAAAAAAATCCACCATTTAATGGAGGTGTTTAATGGTTTTTAATGGTTGTTGGTGAAATCTCCAATGTGTTTTTTCCAACTAGTTTCCCTCTGGTAAACTAACAGTTTGCGAACTGGAAAATCGCCATTTTTAGTGGGGAAATCATCCATAAATAAGGATTTTCAATAGCTATGTTTGCTTTTTTCCCAACCATACCTGCAGTTAAAGCCCTTTACCAGTGTTTTTAACGGCTATAGATGGGGTTATGATCATTCCATAAATGGAGTGACTTACTGACGGCCACAAGTGGTAAAGGACAGAACTGGTGGGGAATTGACCAAAATCTCCCTTCCATGCTTTTGTGGTTACCATCCCGATTTTATTTGCTTAAATCTGTACGTGTTCAATCACCATAAAAATCGTGGTGACTGAAAAAACATCCCGATTTCATTTCTTTCAACGTGCAATCCCTATTGGATACAGTGACTTCCACTAGTTGAGGATTGCCGTGCCTGTTCAATCCACCCATTCAAATGGATATTGCATGCTTTAAATCCATTGATTCATATGAATTCCAGCATAAATCACCACCATGTTTCATGGTTTTAAACCATCTTAAATCCCTATTTTGGGTCGTTACATCACCATGAAAAATCGCCACTTGTGTTCGTTCACCATGAACTCAGCAGTGTTGCTGGCGAGATCACCTTGACGGAGACGAAGAAAAATTCTCCCGGCGCCAGCTGGACGAATTTCACCTGCGGAACTCAGGGGTTCGTTCACCCATTGATATTGCTCTAAATGGGATAATCTAGAATGATATTATAATGATTATCCCATTTATACATCTAGATTATCAATATTGATCTTCACCCATTTATATATATATATCATCCCTTTTATCAATATTTATAAATGATCAATATCAAAATTGAACTATTTTGATAAATGGGATAATCCACGAATCGGGGACGAACTCGATCACCAGGTTTTTTTTTTAGGACGTACGATCCGCAGGATATTTTTTGGTACTGGGATATCATTCTCAACCAAAACCAAGCCTTTTATATTTGGGTTGATATTGCCGACGGTGGGTTAAAAGCAACAAACATGGAGGTTGAACCAGCGAAAATTGCAAAGTTAAGAAGGGAAAATTGGTGGAATTCACTCGAAAGACTATGAAAAAATGAGGTCCAATGGTGTAAATATGGCAGTTAAAAACCAGGATTCCCTGGATTTCTACGTTAAAAAGTGCATCCCAACTTCTGGGATCCGCATCCAACGCATGGTTTTAATCAAAGTCACTCTTTTGGTAACTACAATCACAATGGCAAGTCAAAAACAAGCTGCTTCTATTATGCCCTATCTGGAATAAAACAAGCTTTAATAGCTACTTCAAAGAATGAAAGTACATGAAAATGTTACATAGTTGGTTTGAAGTTTAAAGCCCCGATTTCTGTTGCTTAACCAAATCAGGAATGAGTTGATCAACCACTTGCATCCGGGGGTATCTCTTTCCCCCCCCTTTCACTATCAATCCCCAAATCCAAATAGAGACAGCTTCCGAGTTCTCTTAGTATATCTAAATTAAATAGCAAATGAGTACGAAGCTGCAGAAAACAAACGTTTAGTCCGTGGATATTTCAGGCAGCTAAAGTAGAGGTATCTACCAATGTAACGCCGGTATCAGGCGTGGTACCGGACTATTTTTTCCCAAAAGGTATGAAAAAAATTGTCTAATATGGCACAGCAGCTCCATTTTATGCCATGTTTAGGTAATTTCTAGGTGATTGATGTACAGAAAAATGAGTTGCCGTACCCTTGTCTTCAATTTTGATATACTGAAAGGATATGGATCCGGGCGGATTTTCAACAAGCCCAAAAAAAGGGCCCGCTTCCCCTGTTGAGGTTGTTCTTGGCCAAATGGCCTTAGAGGGATACTGAATGGGGATACTGAACATGATTGAACCACTATTGTGGCATATTATATGTATGTATGTATATATATATGCATATGTATATATATACATGTTTATATGCAACTGGTTTGGAAGTACGTGTAAGTATATTTAGTTAAACCATCGAGACCACTGTTACTGGGATGGGATTAATTAGGTATTTTTTTAATATGATGATTATATTACAATAGTATACTATATATAAGTATATATATAATAAATCATGTCCTTTAGATATGGTAGATTTCACCCACTGCTTCTTGGGGACTTCCCCTCACCTTCAGAGTTGACCCTGCCTCCGCGTCACCAGACTGGGCCGGTGACTCCAGAGCCGTGGTCAGCTCCTGGAGCTGGTTATGGAGGTTTTCCCATGGTTTTACACCACCAAAAATTTGGATAGAGCCTAGAGCCAAGTGGAGGTGTTTCGAGCTGTAGAAAGGAGGACGAAAACGAGAATCATGGTGGTTTTGCCCACACAAAAAAGTTGTTTTCGACAGCGAGAATGGAGGTGTTGTTCGTATCTGGACTCCATGAACCAAACAGAACGTGATACACTGGTGGCAGAAACCGAACTTTTGAAAACTCTGTGGGAAAGAAAATACTTCATGAAAATAGATGGAGAATGACAACCAGCAGAAAATATCTAATGACTGACTGTCGTTTCCAATTGCCTATCTGGGGCCACCAAACCCACACACCATCAGACATTGGAAGCTGAGGTGTCGTGATCTGTCCAACAACTACTAGTTGCCAGTCTCCCTAGACGCGTTCGATCAGAGGCCATGCAACTTGGAACTTGGAACTAAAGATATTGCTATTGCAACTTTGAGTTGTATCTGGTTGTAGCTGTTCATGAAATTGCAGACGTTTTCCACTAACTACAATGGTAGAAGTCCTGACTAATCCTCACCTGAACATTGGTTTTCTAATCTCTGCACTAAGACATCCCCTGTCATCCACTAATTCTAAAGGCTAGGGAAAACGGATCTGGCCCTCCAGTCAGATCTGATTTATTTGAACAGCTCTTGTTTCGGTTCCACTAAAGATGGGAAGATGTAGCCACAGTCTTTGGGACAAAACAATGGAAAATATAGAAACATACAGAAATATATAAAAACAGGAATGACCCAGATTCTTGTGCATTGTAAAAAGTCCCTTCTTGATTTGCATAAGGACTTTCGTCATCACTTTCCGGATTCTATCCCTCTGTCGCAGTGCTCGGCCTTGTAGTAGTAGAGGCAAATTCCCACGGCCACCACCGTAAAGGCGACTGAGGGATGCGGGGTTTGGTGGCATGGAATTCAAGTCACATGGCTACACCAACAACGGCTAGGTCGATTCAGTTTGAAACCACAACCCGTCAACAAACCGGCTGATTGGCATTGGCTTGCATGAAATAGTTCAAATTGCTTCAAAATGCTGCCTTCATTGCTTCTTGGAGTGAAAGGACGCTAGTTTATAAATATGATGACCGCAGGGCATCCGTGTTTTGGTGGATTCAACCACCAACACCTGTGAGTTCAGCCACCATTTTTTACGGACAAAAGTCACCATGTTCATGTTTTGAAAAAAATGCTAAAATATGTCGAAACAGAACAGCATTAAACCACCATGTTTCAATATCTTTGATCATTCTTGTGGTTTAAAACAAAGCACCTTTTGTGGCTTGAATTGGGTGTCCGGACGAGCACGCAGCACCCCATCACGGAGTTCGCTAATGTGATCCTCCGGCAGGGGATCTTCAACTGTGGGATAGATTGGATTGATATGTTTTAGGTGTTGTTTATTGATTTTTTGAGATTGTTTGAGACTTTTGGGGAGTTAAGTGATCAAACATATGGAATATAACTCATATAATCTCATGATACATCATATATCAATGGATTGATGGTTTTTTTCACCTAAAACAATGGCTTTGTTTTACTCACCAAGAGGCTGCTTGGACTTTTTGGTACCATCAACCACGGGGATTCAGGGATCCAACCAGGAATCTGACCATCCTTGGGATTGGACATGATTTGACCATGGAGAACAGTGATGAAAATTGGATTTAATATGATTTAATGTATAGAGAAAGGATCTTGAGGACGCAAGCGGCATCAATCCTAATTCAAAAATATATATATAAATAAACCGCAAACACTTTGTTGGGCTGTTTTTGATGGCTGCCCCAATACTTGAGCAGCATGGTGATATTACATCCCATCAAATATCCGTACGGGTATGGGTCAAGCTTAGGACCCCTAAAGTTCAATGCTGAATGCCAAACATCTTGATTGAATCCCTACAAATCACCATTTTTCATGACTAAATCCCCCCAAACATTGGTCACTTCCCCATGGATCCAACACACGAATCCATTTTTACCCTGGCGCAGTGCGGCGTCACAGGCCACAGCGTTGGGGTACGGTTCGCATCTTCGCGTTAGCTGCGTGCCGCAGGACGCTTGAGACCACGTCGTGCCTTGTGAGGGGAGTTTGGATGGCGAATCGTGGATGCTTTCGGTATAACATAGATATGGGTGTGTCTGAAAATGGAGTAGATCCTCCCTCCAAAAGACCATTTTAATGGGGAAAATTACAATAACCCATTGGAATTAGGGCACCCTATTTTCAGACCAACCTATATGGAAAATCTACCGTGCAGATCATATCATTTCATGAGAAAATCCCATAGACTTCCGTAACTATATGTTACTGCACTGCAGAGTACCAGTTGGATGACAGTGGAAAATGGAATGCCATTGGAACACCATTGGAATTCAACTAACCATGCAACCAAAGGCGTTGCGTACCATAAATGGCATGGGACATCTCGCCGAAATGATGGTTTTACTGGGAACATCTTGGATAGATGGGGTCTTCTAGTAAGCCAGCTTAGACTACCAGAGGGCAATCATTGGAATACGATTCAACTAACCATTCAAGCACAAGATTCCGTCATGTAAATAACTCTGGGTACGTTTTGCTGCAAATGGGATCTTCATCTTTATATATGCCATGATATGCCCATCGTGTGTGACTTGCTGTATAACCTCTTCTTGACTACTCATAAACCCAGTTTGGGATCCATAGTTCTCGATCATATACCCGTAATTATATATGTGATGTGTTGGTGATATATACCGTACCCAGCATGCGAACGCAAATAAAATCCTGTGGAATTTATCCCCATTCCTGATTGGTTACATACCCTTCGTTGCGTACCTGACTTACCTACCCAGAAATGCGGCTTCAAATTCCATGTTGTCTAAAGAAACTCCCCATTTCCTTGCTTCAACATGATTTCCTGCTGAAATTCCCTGGCTTTTCTCATCAACTTACCATCTGATTTGCCCAATTTCCCCAATGTTGATACTAAAATAGATTAGAACCAACCAAAAACTCAGGTGTTTTGTTTCTGCGGTTCATCCGATCGAGCCGTAACTCCAGTAGCATGTTCACATGTAAAGCTTTGAAAAATTCCATAAGATGTGGTTACATGCACCATGGCATGGCCNACTCCAGTAGCATGTTCACATGTAAAGCTTTGAAAAATTCCATAAGATGTGGTTACATGCACCATGGCATGGCCACCTGCGCAAGGAACTCTGCTGACACGCCATTGCACAAATGGCTCAAGGTGCTCCCGCAAAAAGGAGTACCAAAGCAGCTGTGAAGCTGTACCTGTGAAAACCACGGNAAGGAACTCTGCTGACACGCCATTGCACAAATGGCTCAAGGTGCTCCCGCAAAAAGGAGTACCAAAGCAGCTGTGAAGCTGTACCTGTGAAAACCACGGTTTCATTCCGTTTCTATATCATGAATTTCCGCCATATTTTCCCATAGGTTCCCATATTTTCCCAGCCCTGTGCCCGCCTCGCGGGCCGCGCGCTGGTGCACTTCAAAGAGTTCTTCCTTCGGCAGGTAGGGCGCGCCACCACCTGCCGGTGGTTTCAAAGGTGGGAAAAATACCTGGAATTCACGAACAAAAAGGGTGACTTAATCGTGATTTAATGGTGATTTTACGTGGTATTGTGAGGATATAATGGGGATCAAAGGTAGCAACCTCCAAATGGTGATTGAAAGGTCATAGCACCAGCAAAGATGGTGATTTAATGATGATTACCTCCTGGTAGTTTAAAAGTTTGCTATGGAAAATCACCATCTTGAATAGGAAAATCGTTTACGAATGGGCAATTTTCCATAGCTACGTTAAATTACAACAGTGTATTTTGTAATCGGAAATCAAATCCCACAGGTTTATCCAAAAATATTGATCCACTATCGTTGCTGGAAAAAAACAATTTGTGCATGCTTTTAAAAAAAAAAAGACATCCTTTATCATGGGAAATCATGGGAAATCTCCATGTTCGATGAGAAATCTGAATCCCTTGTTTTTGAATGGAAATGAATGAAAGTATCAAAGATGTACACAGAGAATGTACTGTCAAGCGTGTGTGTGTTTGTGTGTGTGTGTGTCTGCGTGAAAATTGGGTACCCCCAAACATTACATGGTTTCTCATCATTTCCCTACCAACCAGGCCATACATGGGAGGTATACCCCGTTTCAGACACACCCGAATATCATATTGTTGGTCACATATCCCACCATCTCCACACATTTGATCCTCAAACCTTCAATTTTGGTCGGTCAAACACACCCATCTCTAACCCCCCCCAGGCCCCTGAATCGACATTGTTTGCATGCCAAAATCCTGCATTGAATCACACAAATGCCTGTAGAAATATGGGTTGAATCCCTGTAAATCATCATTATTGATGATGAAATCCCTATAAATCCACCCCTTTTCATGATTAAATCCCCATAAACCCCACATTTTTCATGGCTAAATCCCCCTATTCTGATTGTCATCGCCTGGTGCCCAGCGGTCTCCCGTTTAGGTCCCGCACCTGCCAGGATGGCCGGCTGCTTCTCCCGGAAGTCTTTCAGGGTCAGCTCGTAGGCCCAGTGCAGCAGGGACTGCCGCACCACAGGCGACACCTGGAATGCCGTTCGGCACGAAGAAAAAACGCATGTGAAATGTGGGAAATCGGGCGGGGATTGTGTTGCAAATGGACCAAGTTCTTCTGGAAATTGGCTGAATGATATGGGAAATTGTATATATCATTGGGGAAAATTTGCCAAATGATGTTGGGGATGTTCGAAGGTGAAGGAAACTCTGGCTTTGGGGGAAGTTGGGTGGCCTGAACATCTTGAATTTGTTGGGGAAATGGGAAATCAATATGAAAAATCAGCACGAATTGGGAAAAACATATATAGGTAAATGACAATCAATGTTGGGTAAACCGGATATATAGATGGGAATCAACATCATAGAAATATCCTGGGAAAAATTAGGACTTGGAAGCACACATATTTGGAATCTTAGGCATACTGTACCCGGCAGCAAACTAACCTAGAAAACAAGACTGGAGCCACTAGCCATTACAGTTGGAGTATCTGAAGATGGCAATGAAAGATCCCCCGATTTGTAGATGATGAACTGGCAATGCCACCTGGGAATCCCACACTTCTACAAAATAAAGCGATGTTCCATCACACCATGCTTGATTGCCAGATTGTACAGTCTTAGGCTTTTTCGCTAGAGTCCGGGCAAATCTCCAGTCCAGTGCATGGCTTAGGTCCATGGCGAAACCCATATTGGATACGCCAAAACCAGGAGAAACCCCAAAAAATCCTTGGCGCAGCGACCACTGGGAGGCACATCCCTCAGATGATCTTCCAGCCTTGGGGTCATTGTAGGCGCGGTTGGCCTTGACACCTCATGGCTCACAGCGAAGGCATCCCCGGTAGCAACGTGTTCCTAGGAACAGCGGGGATCCTGACAACGCAGATCTTTGGCTGGTCAAGTTTGATGTGGTCGACAGGAGGCTGTTCCCATGATAGTCCCCATGACTATCCCCATGTTCATCCCTGTTGGTTTTGTGAAATCCCTATTTATCTTGGTGAAACACCAATTTTGGGCTGGTGAAATCCCAATTTTTCCCAAACTCTTGGATTCCTGGATGGTTCAGGAGTCCACATCCTGAAAAGAAATCCACCTTCGCCGGGTCCCCAGACACTTGGCAATCAAATTGGCCTTCCAGCGACCTACCGCGGGAAGAAACGGATCACCCGCGAGAAGGTGGAGACTCAAACGTGGCTGGGAAATCTCGGATAGAATGATAGGCAAATCATAGGAAAATATGGGAACAAAATGGAAAATCCATGAAAATCCACTATAAATGGAGGTTTACAGATGGGAAAATCATCGAACGAAGTGGGGAATTGTCCATCTAGCCATGTTTGATTACCACTGGGTAGCATTTCAGGGGGGTAGGAATCTCCAAAACCCACCCCAGTTGAAGTGACTTCTTTTTGTAGGGGGCGGGCCTTCTTGCAGGACTTGGGGATTTAGGATCACTAGAGTTCTCAACATCAAACTGTACGGGAGGCCAGATGTCCCCATTTCTGAGACACCGGTCTAAGCTCAGGGAACATCCAAGCATGACAGTTGCCATTTTACTGTCAGAACACCTAAAGTTGCTGCAGGTATTCCGCAACTAGTTTCTAAATCCCAATGTCTCCCAAGTACACAGCAACTAGCCATGTACAGTACTTGTTTGAATGTATATAAATGGTTGGTAATAGGATATCTTACAATATCACCCAGACCTGGGCTGGGGATAGATATATCATGTCCCCAACATGTTGAAAATCCCCAAAAACAATACATTTGGAATGGCTGAAAACTCTGGCAATGGTTTAGAATTTGATTTTCCCATCAACTGGCCATAAGACTTGGTGGCAAACAAATCTGAGCCATCCCCTGTTGATCCATCCCAAACTTGCGGTCAACAATAAGTCATACGTATCTATGTTTGTGCACATGGAAGTTTTATTTGCATTTTTTTTCAAAAATGTGGATCTGGTTGCAAGATACCATGACCAGGGAATCCAACGTATTTGACCATCAAACGGTAACATTTAACTACCAAAAATTAAGAATAATCCCCGTTTCCGTCATGTGTGATGGTTAAAAGCCCAAACTTAGTTCGTAAAATTTCCACACTAGTTGGTCAAACCCCCTAATGTGAAAAACCCAATGGCATAAGCGATCATAAACCTATATGCCATTTGGGGATGATAGAAATCCCACCCATGTTTTTCGTGATTTCGGGGATGTTTTTTATTGTTGGGTTTCCCACATGATTCTTGGTGATTCCAACACCGGGGAACCCGCCATCATTAACCAACCCCGGCCTGATGGCCCACAGACCTTCAACCATCGCTTGATCTGCCGCGCATCGTCCTCCGTTCTCCGGCCCTCGAAGAAACGACAGTACCATTGGAACCAGCCATACCTCGACCACCGCCAGTGCCATGGTCAACGATGGGATGAATGCTGGGTGAACCAGAAAATATATCGGCAAAAATGGGGAATTGAATGGATCTGACCAATAAGAATGGGATGTATCGTGGATATCTAATGGAGGTATACTTGGATGATATCCCGGATTTATCTGAAGATTCTTATTATAGTTAGGACGATGTTCATCCCCAATGACAAAGAAGACCGTTGTCCTAGTTGGATTGGGAAATATTGGAACTTTGGAAAGGTATATGCCAAAGATTGCCAAAGTACAAGAAAAGAATGGGAAGTTCAGCCAGGAGGAAAGTGGTGGGTTGAACCAATGAATACCGGACAATTGGGTCGGCTTCACTGTTTGCAGCTAGATGGACAGCAGAAATTGGGATTTGACATGATGGGCATAATCAACAAAATATGCCGTGTAACCAGCACAAAATGGAGCTTAAATTGACTTGAGGTGAAAATGGAAGTTTGAGTAACGCTGAAAGCAAACCTTCAGCTTCAGGCGCACCTTCTGCCGCTGGCCCTTCAAAGGTGTAGATGGGGAGCTGGTCTAGAGCCCGGGCTTGGACCCTCACGCAGGAGGATGGCGGGAAGATCGCAATGCGTGAGTATGAAGAACATTATATAGAAAGCAATTAAAGAAGGTGGCCTCCTTGGACAGGCCGCAGAAGAAGTCGTAAAACTTGCGACTGCCCGGCGAAGTGCAGAGGCCCTTGTCCTTCCTCACGGAGAGCGCAAATGCGACAAGCGCAAATTGAAAGGAATTGGAAAATATCAGAGCAACATGTTTGACAGGCGCCTCATGATGGCCGTGAGGACCTTGTAGAGGACAAAGTCCCTTCCCCCGGCCCTCTCGGGGGGCGGATCGGCAGAGCAGAGGGCTTGGAAGAAGGAGCGGTCAACCGTGATCTCACCAAGCCTCGGATACCAGCAGACTAAGTTTGATTATAGACACGCTGTCCAGTCCATAATTTATTGAATTGAGTTGGACATGTTGGCGACAGTGCTGTGAGGATCGCACGGTGTCGACGTGGTCGTGTTGCCGTTCTCCGCATGGGCCTTTCGGCTGCGCTCCTCGGCAACAAGAACAATTAAAGGACCGGATAACCCCACATGTCAATTTCTTCCAATACGTACCAAAGCGGATGTGAAGATGGGATGGGAAAGGCAGGGAAGAGAAAGGGGATGGTGGAAGACAGGTTGTGTGAAGGAGTCGTGCGTGAAAGGATTGTNGATGTGAAGATGGGATGGGAAAGGCAGGGAAGAGAAAGGGGATGGTGGAAGACAGGTTGTGTGAAGGAGTCGTGCGTGAAAGGATTGTGTGTGAAAGAGCTGTGTGTGACGCAGTGGTGTATAAAAGATATGTTTGTGAAAGAGTTGTGGGAGAGAGTTGTGTGTGAGAGAGTTGTGTGTGAAAGAGTTGTGTGTGAGAGTATGAGAGAGCTGTGTAAGGAAGAGTTGTGTGCAAGTAAGTGGCGTGTGAGTAAGTGTGTGTGTGTGGGTGTGTGTGCAAGTTGTGTGTGAGTAAGTTGTGTGTAAGTGGTGTGTGGAAAGTTGTGTGTGGAAGAGTTGCGTGTGTGTGACAAAGTTGTGTGAAAGAGATGTGTGTGTGAGAGAGTTGCGTGTAAACAGTAGTGTGTCAGCTGCCACACAAAGTGACGCTCCATGTCACCAAGTGCCACCCACGCCTGCCACACAAAACGAAGGTCCATGTCACCAAGTGCCACGCCTGCCACACAGAACGAAGGTCAATGTCTCCAAATGCCACGCCTGCCACACAAAGTGGAGGTCGATGTCACCAAGTGCCACGCCTGCCCCGCAAAACGCCGCGGCCTCACAGGCGACCAAGCGGACCCAAGCGCGTCACCAGACCCAGCCCAGTACCATAAATGCCACACCGACCACACAAAACGAAGGTGGATGTCACCAAGTGCCACGCCTGCCACACGAAGTGAAAGTCGATGTCACCAAGCGCCACGCCTGCCACGCTAAACGCAGCGGCGTCACAGGCGACCAAGCGGACCCAAGCGCGTCAGCAAACCCAGCCCAGTACCATAAGCGCCAGTCCATGTCTCCAAGTGCCACGCCTGCCACACAAAGTGGAGGTCGATGTCACCAAGTGCCACGCCTGCCACGCAAAACGCCGCTGCGTCACAGTCGACCAAGCGGACCCAAGCGCGTCAGCAGACCCAGCCCAGTGCCATAAGTGCCACGCCTGCCACACAGAACGAAGGTCCATGTCTCCAAGTTCCACGCCTGCTACACAAAGTGGAGGTCGATGTCACCAAGTGCCACGCCTGCCACGCAAAACGCCGCGGCGTCACAGGCGACCAAGCGGACCCAAGCGCGTCAGCAGATCCAAGCGCGTCAGCAGACCCAGCCCAGTGCCATAGGTGCCACACCGGCCACACAAAACGAAGGTGGATGTCTCCAACTGCCACGCCTGCCACACAGAACGAAGGTACGCAAAACGCCGCGGCCTCACAGGCGACCAAGTGGACCCAAGCGCGTCACCAGACCCAGCCCAGTGCCATAAGGGCCACAAATGCCACACAGAACGAAAGTCCATGTCTCCAAGTGCCACGCCTGCCACACAGAACGGAAGTCCATGTCACCAAGCGCCACGCCTGCCACGCTAAACGCAGCGGCGTCACAGGCGACCAAGCGGATCCAAGCGCGTCAGCAGACCCAGCCGACTGCCATAAGTGCCACGCCTGCCACACAGAACGAAGGTCCATGTCTCCAAGTGCCACGCCTGCCACACAGAACGAAGGTCGATGTCACCAAGTGCCACACCTGCCTGCGTTTTGCGGCGCCGGAGTGTCCGCTGGTTCACCTGGGTTCGCCGTCACCAGACCCAGCCCAGTGCCATAAGGGCCACAAATGCCACACAGAACGAAGGTCCATGTCTCCAAGTGCCACGCTCGCCACACAAAGTGGAGGTCGATGTCACACCAAGTGCCACGCCTGCCACGCAAAACGCCGCGGCGTCACAGGCGGCCAAGCGGACCCAAGCGCGTCAGCAGACCCAGCCCAGTGCCATAGGTGCCACGCCTGCCACACAAAACGAAGGTGGATGTCTCCAAGTGCCACGCCTGCCACACAGAACGAAGGTTGATGTCACCAAGTGCCACGCCTGCCACGCAAAACGCCGCGGCGTCACAGGCGACCAAGCGGACACAAGCACGTCACGCGACCCAGCCGAGTGCTATAAGAGTTGTGTGTGGGTAAGTTGTGTGTGAATAAGTTGTGTGTGTGTGTGTGTGTGGGTAAGTTGTGTGTGAGTAAGTTGTGTGTGAGCAAGTTGTGTGTGGGTAAGTTGTGTGTGTGTGAGTAAGTTGTGTGTGGGTAAGTTGTGTGTGAGTAAGTTGTGTGTGGGTAAGTTGTGTGGGTAAGTTGTGCGTGAGCAAGTTGTGTGTGGTCAAGTTGTGTGTGAGGAAGTGGTTGAGTAAGTTGTGTGTGAGTGAGTTGTTGTGTGAGTAAGTTGTTGTGTGTAAGGCGGGCGGTGGGAGCGGGCGGTCGGCGGATGCACAACAAAAAGCAAGAACCCCACACAAAGATATGGGGAAGAAAAAGAAGAAGAAGAAGAAGAAGAAGAAGAAAAAGAAAAAGAAGGAGAAGGAGGAGAAGAAGAAGAAGAAGCCTGTAGCACACATGCACACACACATACAGCGCATAAAGGCAAGTTTGACAGCCGTTTGCTCTTTGTTGGGGCCCGGGCCTTGTTGCTCAGCAAGTTTGGCCGGTAGCTCCACACAGCCTGACGAAAGATGCGGCTGGTATACATTGCTGTGGGAAAGCCGATTTGGCATATGGATAAAAACAAGCTCACGCAAGTCCAAGCACAGTTGAGGCTCGCACTCCGCCATCGCTGGTCCACGTCGCCAAGGAAGGTGGGCGGTTGGCTTTCGCCGACAATCCTGCTGCGGGGGGCCGAAACAAACAGATGCAAAACAGAATGGCAAGTCCGGGCGCCTTGGCGAGCGTGGCGGTTCATGAACCGCTTCTCAATGCAGCGGTCCTGCTGCGGGGCGGCGAAGNAAGTCCGGGCGCCTTGGCGAGCGTGGCGGTTCATGAACCGCTTCTCAATGCAGCGGTCCTGCTGCGGGGCGGCGAAGGCATGTGACACACAGGAGAGACGTGAAAGCTAACATGTATTAATGTATTATATCATATCTAATACAACCTCTGAGCTTGGGGCCAATGTGGAGCCACCGGCCAGTGGCTAAAGAAGCGGTGCCACACCACGTGTCGCCTTAGGCTTTGAGGATGCAGGGTGATTTGCCTGCAAAGCCGAATTTGAATGGGGATTGGAATTTAGGGGGGTGGGTTGGGCCCCCTGTTTTGTAGTTACAAACCATAGGTTTTTAGGCCAGAGCCTACAAAATGATTTGTGAGATTGGTTGAATGCTACGTTTCTAGGGGTCCCACCTTTCATGACTCAGACACAGCTTGAACTTCCATGTTTGGGGTCTTCATTTGAGAGCTGGAAAATCATGTTGTAGAAAGAAGCAACTGGTCAAAAACTACATGTAGGAACCCGGACCAATCATTTTGTAGAGAGCGCTTGTTCCATGTTTTTTCTTTCTGCCTTGTTGGTCTGCGCTTCACCGTTTGCACATCGCTTGGCTATGCGCCAGCATCGACCTTTCCCAGCAACTCCCCAAAAAATACATCTACTGTATCAAGATAAATCTATATCAATTTCACCAGTGTGTTGCAATTGCAGAAGTCCGCACCACAACCCCTCCTGGCCTCCCACCACCCGAAGCAAAGACAGAACCCAATCCGAACCCAATCACGCGAAGCCAAAACCGCATTCTACAAAATGGTAAGGCCAATGTCAAGGCTTACAAAATGGTAGTTTTTGTCAACTTTCTTGGATAATTTAATTCCACTAGCAAGATGGAACAATATTTAAAAAACTATCTTTATACAACAAAACATACCCTCGCAAGCCTCTACAAAATGGACATTTGTCTCTTACAAAATGGTTGGGTTTTGGTGCCCAAAAAGTGATCATGCCCCAAAATAAAAATGAAACACGTATCCAAACCCCACTGCTTTCTACAAAATGGTTTTCTGGCTCTATTCTCAAGCCAAGTCACCATAAAATGGTAGCAGATTTTGGACTTAAGTCCACCATTCTGTGGTGACAATGGCTACGGGGATCAAAGTACTACAAAACTCAGGGGCCCACCAGTCCTACAAAACCCATAGTCCCAGGTAAAAACCATCCAACATGGAATCGCTACAAAACACATGTACTGGGTACCCCTAATTCTGTTCCACTACAAAACAGGTTCATTTCTACAAATGTAGGGGATCCCAGGTTATTTTTTTTCAAACATAGGTTTTAAGCATTTGTAGCCAGCCTAAGCCTCCCCTGCTTCGTAGTGGAAATTCGAATCTTGAGCTTGAAGCAAAAGAACAGCAATCCATTCCGAGGCAGAGACCAAAGGCGGCGGGGTGGTGGGCACCGCCTCGAAGTTCAGGCTTCGGTTGAAGAAATGCGTGTTTCTTGGCTGCGACCGAGGAGGCGACCATTGAAAAATGAAGGTTTCGTGCGAAGGCGGAGCTTTGCCGCCTCGAACAGGAGGATGCAACACCAAGAAAGCAAACAAAATGCCGACGCCCCGCCTTCGCGCGATCCTTTGCAAGCTTGTTGCGCCACTGTTTCTCATCCGCGGAGAGTCCCTGGGCGCTAGCGATGATGTCAGAGGAGTGTGTCTGCAGGTCCATGTATGTGTGAAAGAATGCACGCAAACTGAGGCTGCAACAATGGCGCTAGGCTTTGCGTCCAGCAGCAAGAAGAAGGTGGTGCGACGGCGCAGCACCTGCACAACCAGAGGGCCTTCCCCAGCTATGCATAGAGAATGTGACGCATGTTGTCAGACCGTCGCCTTCTTCTTGCCGCTCTTGAGCAGGAAGCAAGAAATGCATGCGCCTCTTCTCATGATTCGAGGGGATGCCTAAGCTGTCGGGCCTCAACCGCAGCCTGGAGTTCGGCCAGGAGCGCTGGGGTTGAAAAGGACGTAGTCTTGTCAGGAAGTATGAACAGCCACACTACATGCCATGCCGTGCTGAAAGAAAAAACAAGCGCGCCTCGGGAGGAATTGGATCCTGCCAGGGAAACAAGCGGGCCAAGCCGCTATCTTGTCACAGCACTAAAGTCATCACACGAAATGATTCCCCAGGATCCCTACCCAGGATCCAGCAAGACAATAGAGCTCAGCTGGGCTTAGTAGAGCTTTTATCTCCAGACAAGTTAAGGCAGTCCTGGCTTTTGTGAGAATTTAAACCCGCTTGTGGCTTGCTTCCTGTCATTCACTCACAGAACCATATCATACGTTCCGACTCCAAAAATATCCATGCTTCCATTTCCCTATCCTGTTTACTCCCGGCTGCCAAGAGTCTTTGTACCAAGGAATTTGCTGTGGGCCAGCGGCAGAAGGTGCAAAATGGAGCACATCAAAATATGACGCTGAAAGCAACCAAATGGATGATTTTGCAAGGTGAAAATGGAAGTTTGAGTGACCAAAACGGGATTTCGATTTGCATCACCAACCAAACAAAAGCAGCACACTCAGCATAAATGGAGAAAGCAACCAAATTGGGGAGCTCAGCGGCAAAAACGAGGAGTTCACAAACAGTAAGGGTGCGAAATGATATGGTTTGATGCTGCGCACCAGGTGGTACAACCAATGACATGGGGACAAGTGACAAGTGGTTAGTAGACCTGCTTGACAAGTCCCAAGATTCTTGGCAATCCTCAATTTACCCTCTGGTTATTTAACATAGCGATGGAAAATCCCCGAACTAAATGGAGGTTTCTAGCTGGGAAAATCATCCAAAATTAGCCAGCTATTCCATGGCTATGCTATGCTATGTTAAACAACCACAGGGTAAGCATATTTGCTGGAAAGGAACCATGGCTTTAACTACTTGGAGGATCATAGTAAGTCCCCCTTTCCCCTTTCGTGGGGATAACCAAAAACCCCGCCTGCAACATTGGAACCCCAACAGGTGGGGTATGTTTAATATACCCGAAACGGTGCCATCGAATGGCGGCTGGCTCGAAAATCTCCCATGAATGGAGGGTGTATATAATGGGAACATAGTCTTTCAACGAAGGATTGTCCATTGCTTTGTTCGATTGCCGGAGGCTACATATATATGTATATATATGTATATATCTATACATATATATATGTATATCTATATATATATACATATGTTTTGATCTCATTGAGATATTTTGGATGGTCTGACAATGTAGGGGAACCTCCCCAAATCCAATGGCTGATCATCCGGTTCATCAATATATGGCTGTGTCTGCACGGCATCCCCAATTCAAATGGGTGATCATCATTTTCCCAATGGAAATAACATGAAATAACCATTCTGGGAATATCATTACCCCATTTTCAGACACACCCATATGGGGGTTTCCTAAAATGGGGGTACCCAACTAGCTGGATGGTTTATAATGGAAAATCCCAATCTATAGATGGATGTTTTGGGGGTACCCCTATTTTAGGAAACCTCCATACGGTGTTATTATGGAAGTATGGCCCACATCTTCACATCGAAGAATGGGATTTCACGCCGATCGAACCACAAACCAAGGTACGGGTCTTGCGGGTGCATCCATCCCGCATTTTCCCAGTCCTCATGGCAAAGGGACGATTTTTGTGAAGCAGAAGTTTCGTGTAGTTAAAACAACCCCCAGAAGAGGTGAAGTGTCCCTTGCACTTTCTATTTTGGTATCATTTCCATACTTTTCTGCATCTTTTTGGGCTAACCTTAATACCTTTCAAACGAAATGAACTAGGTCGAAACCCACATTTTTGACCTCGCAAGTTGGTGGGTCAGAAGATTCCAAAATGGTTTATTTCTGTTTTTTTTTCATGGGGATTCAACTAACCCCTCAAAGGTGACCGCCCTAATGGGTCGTTGAATCCTCTTTAGAGTGTCATAACTCGACCGCTCTCCACACTTCCGCAAAGCTTCCACCATGCGGATCCCCGTTTCCAGAAAATGACGGATCAAAACAAATGAAGAGTCTTCAAAATCCCTCTGTCATTCTATTATACTGGTTGGCTGATAGGGATTCCCCTATGGGATTCTTTGAATCCCAAATATATTGGATATATAGTATAATCCTCTAAAGTCATCAACCAACCAGGGTTTTGAACACTGCTCGAATATGCTCGAATGACAGTCTCATGAGTTTTGGGGGCCATGTTCACCAGGGTGCTAGGGATTGACCCTCCGCACGAAGTCAAAATCCATGGAATTTGTATCTGGGCGAACCCCTCAGGACCATAGTTTTTGTCCTGGGATATCCACGAACAGTTGTTCCTGTATATACGACCCCAAAGTAGATTGACATAGATATGGAAAATTCTTACCCTCATAGGGTAATAATTTAGATTGTATAACGGTTCTATTCATACGGCCTAAATCAATAAATTCGATTGTATAATGGTTATACTGGTATCAGGGAACATACCAGCATGGTGAAATCACCTCGTATGATTGGTTGTTGGTCATCTCAACAGATCCGTTTCAGTGGGGCCAGACATCTTTAGGTACCCCCTATGGTTCACCCTTTCCCTCTGGTCTTCAACCAACGTCACTCGGGGTGAACATTTAGAGCCGTGGACCAACCAAAAGGTGTGAGCATCATCCAAGTATATCCCACGAAAAACATGTTTGGTGGAGCAGACTCCTACAATATCCTTTTTCCCTTAATCCTGTGAAGGTCCCTTCAGATTTTTTGTTTCATTCCCATTGAAGTAGGTCTTACCCAACCATCAACCGAGTTTGAAATCAAATGGGAGTCCGCTTGGGATTTACCAAAAGATTGCCACCCACCATCAAGTTTAGATTAATCATAATGGTGTTGGATCGCGCCGGGGATTTTTTTCCCCTGTCCTGGGTTTTTTTTTCCTGATCTATTCTGTTTTCTCTCCCCTACATCTACCCTGCCAATTCTGTCTTAGGCTTGGTTTAGGGTCTTCACCCACAGGTGGTCTTGAAGTTTAGGACTAATTTTCTGATTTAAGATGCCTTTTAACGGTTGGTTTTGAAGGTCTTTTTGTTTAAGGAATTTATTTAGGGTTGATTCAAACTGTTGATTCAAGGGTGCTTTAGGGTTACTTAGGGTCGGTTTAAGGTGTTTATTTAAAGTTGGTTTATAATTTATTCCTTTTGTTCAGGCTTGGAAAGGTTTAGTTCGATTTGGCGCCTATTTGGGGTTGGCTGAAGGTTTGTTTGGGGTTTCTTTAGGGTTGGTTTTAAGGTGGATTAAAAGTTNGCTTGGAAAGGTTTAGTTCGATTTGGCGCCTATTTGGGGTTGGCTGAAGGTTTGTTTGGGGTTTCTTTAGGGTTGGTTTTAAGGTGGATTAAAAGTTTCCTTAGGGTTGGCTTTAGGGTTTTTTTAGGGCTGTTTTTGAGGTGGATTTACGGTTTCTTTAGGGTTGGTTTTATGGTTGGTTTAGGGTTTATTTAAAGTTGGTTTTAAGGTTGGTTTAAGGTTTATTTAAAATTGGTTTTAGGGTTGGCTNTTGGTTTTATGGTTGGTTTAGGGTTTATTTAAAGTTGGTTTTAAGGTTGGTTTAAGGTTTATTTAAAATTGGTTTTAGGGTTGGCTTAGGTTTTGTTTAAGGTTTATTTGGGGTTGGTTCAGGGGTTTGTTTGAAAATGGATTAAGGGTATTGAGGCTGGATTGAAGATTGATACGGAGATTGCGCTAGTGCACAATGCTTCACAAAGATATGGATCAAGAATTGTTTTTGTATCGCAAGCACGCCCTCCACCCCTGAATAACANTGCGCTAGTGCACAATGCTTCACAAAGATATGGATCAAGAATTGTTTTTGTATCGCAAGCACGCCCTCCACCCCTGAATAACAAACAAACTAACGAAAAACAAACAACAAAGATCACCAAGACTGCCACGGCACCACAC
>BGPT01000120.1:170374-209249 GCA_003297045.1 Symbiodinium sp. clade C Y103 | reverse complement strand
TCAAACTGTTGATTCAAGGGTGCTTTAGGGTTACTTAGGGTCGGTTTAAGGTGTTTATTTAAGGTTGGTTTATACTTTATTCCCGGTTGCTCTAAATTTTGTTTAGGCTTGGAAAGGTTTAGTTCGATTTGGCGCCTATTTGGGGTTGGCTGAAGGTTTGTCTGGGGTTTCTTTAGGGTTGGTTTTAAGGTTGATTAAAAGTTTCTTTAGGGTTGGCTTTAGGGTTTCTTCAGGGTTGTTTTTGAAGTGGGTTTAAGGTTTCTTTAGGGTTGGTTTTATGGTTGGTTTAGGGTTTATTTAAAGTTGGTTTTAAGGTTGGTTTAAGGTTTATTTAAAATTGGTTTTAGGGTTGGCTTAGGTTGTTTAGGGTTTATTTACGGTTGGTTCAGAGGTTTGTTTGAAGATGGATTAAAGGGTATTGAGGCTGGATTGAAGACTACAGGCGTTTTTGTAGGTGGTTTGTTTGTTTTCTTCCTTGCTTTCTTGCATACGCGCCTGCGTGCTTGCTTGCTTGCATGCTGGCTTGCTTCCTCGCTGGCTGGCGGGCTGGCGGGCTGGTTGGCTGGCTTGCTTGCTTCCTGGCTGGCTGGCTGGCTTGCTTGCTTGCTTGCTCGCTGGCTCCCTTGCTTGCTTGCTTGCTTGCTTGTTTGCTTGCTTGCTTGCTCGCTGGCTCCCTTGCTTGCTTGCTTGCTTGCTTGTTTGCTTGCTTGCTTGCTCGCTCGCTGGCTCCCTTGCTTGCTTGCTTGCTTGCTTGCTTGCTTGCTTGCTTGCTTGCTGGCTTACTTGCTTGCTTGCTTGCTCGCTGGCTCCCTTGCTTGCTTGCTTGCTTGCTTGTTTGCTTGCTTGCTTGCTTGCTCGCTCGCTGGCTCCCTTGCTTGCTTGCTTGCTTGCTGGCTGGCTGGCTGGCTGGCTCCCTTGCTTGCTTCCTGGCCACACCAATGTGCGAGAACTGAGCGGAGAAAAAAATTCCCCAGGGCAGGGGAAAAAAATTCCCAGTAAAAATGGTGTACCTCCAATATAGGCACAAATATCTCAATATAGCCTCCATTTAGGCTCAACACATGTTAAAAATTTCCCCAAAACCAACAAATGAGCCCAACATAGGCCAAAAACTAGCGCACAATAGGAATTTCAGCAGGATCTTGGAACTTTGTAAAGTCTATATATCAAAGATATGTTGGTTGTCTGTATAGATTTGACAGTTAAAAAACGCACAAACAGTTTATAATGGTCTGAAAAGTACAAACACATTGCAAACAGGCTTTATTGTTATTTGATCTTTCCGACCTAGCTCACACATCTTGACCGTGAGCAAACAATTCCGGTGGCGCCTGTCGTCGCGAAGCGACCAGAATACAGTTCAAACAATTGAATCACTTTCAATCTTAGATCCTGCCTCAACGAGCTTCTCTTCAATCAAACGTCTAGCAGCTACACCTTTGGCACGTGAGAAAAAAAAAGGCCCCCAGAGGCGTGCAAAGATTGACAAAGAAATGTCAATAAGTTCAAGTTTGGGCCCTGTGGATATCATATCTACTATGTCAGCTTTGAATGGCTTTGATGTAGATGTATATCTGTTTATCTGCGTGAATCAGTCTGCATGAATAAACTTCATCACCTCTCCAACCCAGCAGTTTCTTGGTCTGCTCCTCTTTGAAGCCAACTCCCATCCAATGGCACATAACAACTACTGTAAAGTAACGAAAGAACGATTTACCCCACTATCTGAAAAGCAGAGAATCAGCTTCAGAATTTACTTTCCGCACTGGGCATCTGAACGCTGAGCGAAGCCGCCAGTGATCCGCAACTTGCTAAACCCAAGCTCCTGAATCTGAATTCATTTTTTTTCACCTGGCAAATCTTGCCACAACTGCGCAACAACTGCGCCTCAACTAGAAGGAAATGGTCCTTTGTTGACTGATCAATGGTCACAGAGGCTCCGCTCTGTAGCTCAATCTGCTTCAACACCTCAAGCGACGGAGGACTCATCTTCAAATCATTTTGATACCTCAAACTAAGATAGCAAGAACCTTTTGCAAAGGGGACCTTTATTTCTTTAGGAGACTACGCCAACACCACGATAAGGCACTTCGTTGCTGGACAGCGACTAGATTCTTTGGAACCAAGATAGTATAGTCGAGAGTCATGACAAGAAATGGCAAAAGTAGTCGATAACAAAATCAATCCAGATATGAACAGATTGCACTTTTAAGCATATACTTTCCACCCAACTAACTATGTACAAAAAATTGCCAAAAATCCAAAAGGTCAGGTGTTTATTAAGAAGCTCTTGATTGTATTCTAGTTCCATGCAATCCCCATGCAAAACCACATTTCTTGTTTAAGAGTCACCTTGTGAATTATGTTGCTCTTGTTGAATGCAATGTAGCAAAAACATCAGAGTCAGAAGGGAAACAATCCACACAATTCAGGAAGAGAAATATTGAAATACATTTGCACTTTAAGAGCATTGACATAGTTGCATAAACCCTTCCACTATCCCTTGCAAAATATCACGTGTTTTCCTCAAAAATGTAGAATTTCCCTAAAAAGAAGTACAGCCTTCCTCTGAAGGGGATATATGTTTCTGTAATATATAGCATGAGTTTAACATATTGCATTCCTGTTCAATGTAATAAAGGGGATATATGTTTCTGCAATATGTAGCATGAGTTTAAAATATTGCATTCCTGTTCTAAATGCAATATTAAATACAACAATGAAGCATCCCCTGCTTGCAAAGAAGCATTTGTCATTCTTTTGCAATGTTTTTTTAACAAGCAATACCCCAACAAATTAGAGAGGAATCCTTTGAAAGATGCAGCGTTCCTTTTGAAAAAGGGTACTTTTATTCCAAATGATATAGTGTCCCTTCAAATGCTCAAAAATCCTGTACCATATGTAGCGTCCTTTCTAATTTGCAGCCACTGGTTTAATATGCAGAATCTATGTCAAAAAGTGCAGTGCATCAACCCAATATTCCTTGAAATTCCTGTAAGGATGACTGTATTGCTTACAAATTGCAGTTATTCTATCAGACAATGTGGTATTTTTTCTAGAAGCCATGTTCCAGCAAAAATAGAAGATATTCTTCTTGACACATGTAGTATTCCTATTGGAAAGGTTCAGCCTTCCTTGTTTGTTATATTCTCAAGACCAGATCTTTCTCTACACTCTACAGGAAGTATTTCGTTTTTGATATGAAAGAATTGGGCATTCTTCTGGATCAATTGTGTTCATCATTTTGCAGAGGGTACTTCTCAAAATAATGCCGTATACCCCAAAGGAATTCCATATCATTTCAGACAGAGTACTGCATATGTAAAAGGATTACATTTTATCATTTCAAAGAGGTGATGCATCGTTTTGAAGGAACATATTCCAGATAGTTAAGAAAGTTCTTTTCAAAGAATGCCATGATCACTAGAACAGATCACCGCATATATAAAGGAAACTCAAATTGAAATGGTGTTGGAATCTGTCAGTAGAAGGCTCCATTTGTTTCATGTAATCTTGTATTTGTTGAAGGATTTTTTCAAAATATTACTGCACTCTTTTCAAACAGAAATTGCAGTACTTCAATGCAAATGCACAAAGTCATGCCACACTCTTTTTAGAATATCACGTGCTTTAAAAAATGCGACTTGGATTCACAGATATTGGGTGATTGTATGCAAAAAATGCTGAACCCATGTCCTAAGTGCACTTTTTTTGCCTTGTGTTGTTTCAATTTTTGCAGCATTTTTTGAAAAGTGCCAAACCCTTGAGAAAGCTAGATGAAACACAAAATTGCCCTCAACCAATGCCAAAGTCTCTGAGCATCTGATTTTATCCTAATTTGGGGACAAGAAGGCCCGAATTAAGTGCCGGAGTCATAAAGTAGAATGTTCTGAACTGGATTAATCAGGATAAATCCAGATTAATCAGGATTAATCCAGATTAATCAGGATCAGAAAAAAATTGAGAAAAGAAAAAAAAGCAAGATTTGGCAACTAGTCCAGAGGTCGGAGTAGTTGTGGAAACATTGTTTTTTTGTATTTTTGTTGTTTTTGGTTTGGATTAATCATGTTAAATCAGGATTAATCTTAGTGGCAATGAGACAGGCCAGAGTGTTGCAGTGCCAGACACATGCTGCGAAAAGACGTGCTTTAGGAGAGCCTTTGGGTAGCCCACCTTCGGAAGCCTTTAGTTTTAGGTAGCCACTGGGAACGAACTGGTGTGACGTGGATTTCTTCAGATCTTCCCCAAAAAGCTTTCCGAACAAAAACGGCAAAAGTAGCGACAAGAGGAGCCATACTCACCAAATCCCATAGACACCCCATAGAAATCCCAGAGAAATTCTATAGAAATCCCACAGAAATCCTATAGAAATCGCGTAGAAATTTTATAATCCAATACAATCGTATGAAAGTTCCGTGGAAATTCCATAGAAATCCCATACAAACCCCATAGAAATTGGGTAGGAAATTGTCTAGGGTTTTTTCTCTTTCAGCTTAGTAGGGAATTTTTATTGGATTCTTGGTTGTGCCTATTTTCCATGCTACTTGCAGCGTTTTGCAGCTGGAACCTTGCATTTTGCTCGCCAGTTGCAACATTTGGAAGCTGGAACCGGAACCTTGCATTTTGCTTGCCAGTTGCAGCATTTGGGAGCTGGAACCTTCGATTTTGCATGATATTTGCAAAAACTTGAAACATCATAGAGCTGAAACTTCCATTTGGCATGCTATTTGCAAGTTGTTTTTGGTTGTTGGTTTGTTGGTTGTTGTCTGTTAGTTGTGGGTTCTTGTTTGTGTTGTTTTTTTGGTGCAGTTGTAGCTGTTGTACCTGCTGTAGTCTGTAGTTTTTGTATTTGTACCTACAGTTATGTAGTTGTAATAGTAACTTCTTGTTGTTGTTTTTGTTTTTTGCTGCTGCTGTTGTGGTTGTTGTTGGTGGTGTAGCTGGAGGAACACGCCAACAACTGTTGATGTTGTGGTCTTTGTTTGGGAGTAGGCCGCGTTTGTGATTTCTTTACGCTCGTGGCTTTGGTTGCGGTGAGCAGGTGAACACAAACAAAGCCATGAAGACAAAAAGCCTGTAAAGCCTCGCAAAGCCAAGAAGAAAAAGAACTGCCAAAACCAAAAAGCTGAGAAACAACAGGGTTTGCGTGGTATTTGCAATATGTTCAGCAATCTGCAACGTCAACCTGCATTGTGGAGATAGAACCTCTCATTTTGCATGGCATCTGCGACATTTGGAACATAGACCCTTTCACGTTGCATGGTATTTGCAGAATTTTGGAACTTCAACCTTCCATTTTGCATGGCGACTTTCCAGTTTGATTGATATTTAAAGCATTGTGAAACCTTAACTTGTTAACCGCCTCATTTACATTATGGTCTTTACACCAACGCAAAGAAACCAAAAAGGGCAAAAACGAAAGCACGAAACCGAAACAACAAAATAGAAAGAGCTGGAGGGGGGAATGGGGGGGACACAGCGCCTCCCGCAAGGAACACAGAGACAACTTCGGTTGTGTTCCTCCTTTGCCGTTTTAGTTGTTCTTGTTTCTCTTGTTGTTCTTGTTGTTCTTGTTGCTTTTGTTACTTTTGTTGCGTTGGTTGCGTTTGTTGTTCTCGTTGTTCCTTTTGTATTTGCTGCTCTTGTTGTTTGTGCTGCTGGTGCTGTTCTTCATGTAGTTGTAGCTGCACTTGTAATCAAGCAGAACAACAAGGAAGCAAGTAGAAAAACAAAAAACAACAAAAGCAGAAAAAATACAAAGCAGAGAACAAAAAAAAGAGAAACAAAAAACAGAGAAACAAAAAACAGAGAAGCAGAAACACAGAGAAGCAAAAGAGCAGAGAAGCAAGCAAAACAAAGAAGTGTAGAAGCAAAAAGCGAAAAAAACAGAAAGCAAAGAAGCGAAAACAACAGAGAAGCGTAGAAGCAACAAAAGCAGAAAAGCAGAGAAGCAAAAGAGCAGAAAAGCAAAAACAAAAACAGAAGCAAAAAAAGCAGAGAAGCAAACCCCATAGAAATCCCAGAGGAATCCTTGCGAAATCGCATAGAAATTCTATAGAAATCCTATAGAAATCCCACAGAAATTCTATAGAAATCCAATAGAAATCCTGTGGAAATCCCACAGACATCTCATGGAAATTCCATATAAATCTCATAGAAACCCAATACAAATCCCATGGAAGTTCTGTGGAAATTCCATAGAAATCCCAAAGAAATCGCATAGAAATTCTATAGAAATCCTATAGAAATCCTATAGAAAATTCTATAGAAATCCAATAGAAATCCTGGAAATCACATAGAAATGCCATAGAAATCCCAGAGAAATCTTATGGAATTCCTATAGAGATCGCATAGAAATGCCATGAGTGACATAGTGAAATGGTGTGAAATGGTGAAGGTGATTTGGTGGCCACGGAGGTATGGCAAATGTCGTCAGGCACCTGACTGACACTGAACATGTTTCAAAAAGACAGGAATAAAATTACACCCCCGTAGACCCCAAACAGTTTTTCCATATCCATTGCAGCGTCTGTGTGCATGTTTGTGGTTATATTAGCTCCTGATGCTAGCAATTTTTGATCCATGTCAATTAAGAATGAATCACAAGCAAGATTTTCTGACGCCAGGCAGTTACGGTTACTTTTTTTTGCCACGCCAGTTGTATCTGAGACAATAAGAGGTAGACAAAGAGACAAGTGGGAGACAAGTGGTCAAAACGCACAAGACAATGGTGGAACATTATTGAATCTTGAGACAACAAGAAGACACAAAGGAATTTAGAGAACAGAGACAAACACGAAACACGAATGAAATCATGATGAAACTTGAACAGGACCGCCACTAACGCAGCCAACCACTATACCGCATGGGAGACAAATGGAGAAAAACAAGTGAAGAAACACATCCGAAGAGCCGGACACCACCAGCCAGACTAGGAGACAAATAAAGGGAGACAAGTGAAGAGAGACGTCGAAAAAGCCGGACACTACTGCACAAATGAAGGGAGCCAAGTGAAGCAAGACATCCGGAGAGCCGGACACCGCCAGCCAGACTGGGAGACGAATGAAGGGAAACAAGTGAAGAATAGTGAAGACAGACATCCAAAGAGCCGGACACCACCAGCCAGACTCAGAGACAAATGAAGGGAAACAAGTGAAGAGAGACATCCGGAGAGCAGGCCACCATGAACAGAACGAGAGACAATTGAAGGGAGGCAAGTGAAGAGAGACACCCGGAGAAACGGACACCACCAGCCAAACTGGGAGACAGTGGGAGACACATGAAAGGAGACAAATGAGGCGAGACATCTGCGGAGTTGGACACCACCAGCCAGACCGGGAGACAAATTACGGGAGACATCTGGAGAGCCGGACACAACCACCTTGAAACAGGCCAAGACCTCTCAAGAAAAGAATTGAAAACCCAAGAAGCAACTGTTTGGGGAAAAGGACATCAAAAAAGCCGGACACCATCAGCCAGATTGGGAGACACATGAATCACATGAATTCGGAGATATCCCGAGAGCCAGACACTGCCAGCGGGACTGGGAGACGGATGAAGGGAAACAAGTGAAGAATAGTGAAGACAGACATCCAAAGAGCCGGACACCACCAGCCAGACTCAGAGACAAATGAATTGGGGACACAAACGGAGAGCCGGACACCACCACCTGGAAAGAGGCAGAACACAACTTAAGGGAGCATTGAGCACCCAACTGTAAAGGCTTTGTGGAATAAAATCCTATAGAAATCCCGTGGAAATTCTATAGAAATCCCAGAGAAATCTCATAAAGACCATAGAAATCCAATAGAAATCACTTTCGGTGTGTCAGCCACACTTTTGGGGGGGGGGGGGTAGGCAAGTCCTCAGTACATACCTTGTAAATCCAAGTCTTGGTGACTTCAAGTCTTGGTCACAGCAACCAAATTTTATATGTGATGCTATCGCAGCAACCCAAATTTATACAAACAAATTTGTATATGTGTTGCTAGCGCAGCAACCCAAATTTACATATACAAATTTATATATGTTATGCTATCGCAGTAACCCCAATTTATATACAAAATTGTATATACGTTGCTATCACAGCAACACAAATACATATATATATATACACACACACGTGTTGCTATCGCAGCAATCCAAATTTAGGTATATATACATATATATATATATATGTGTGTGTGTGTTGCTCTCACGGCAACCCAAAATAATTCCAAATATGTATTGGTTGGACCCAATGTAACTTAAAAATTTTGCTGTCACAGCAACCCAGTGCAATATATCATAAATACTGAAAGCAATCACAGTCATTAAATGAGTGTGGACAGCCAGGAAATCTGACTTAGAGGGGTTGAGTGGTAAGGAAAAAAGGGGTTGTATTAGCTCTTCAGCTATATATATATATAGCCACATTAAAGTAATCAAGTAATTTGAATAATTCCACCCTCTTGTCTTTCTTTCTACTACAATTGGATTCATCTGGTAGAGAGTAGAGTGAAACAAGCCGATCTCACGACTATCCAACCTCCCAGGCCTTGGAGGATATGACGGGATTTGGCAGTGGGCAAAATGATTCTGTTTGGTCCGTCCTATGGATCCCACAAGATCCAGGCAGGGCCAAGCTAAGTACGCCAATCAAAGTAAAATCCGTTTTCCGAGTTGAACGAACAACTTTCATGCCATTTCTCTGTGGTGTTGCAGGGTCAGTGTTTTGGAATTTTGGAATGTCCATTTCTGAAGGGTTCCACGATGTCAAGCATGGAGCCATTTTCACCTGGCCCAGTTCAGTAGACCCGGGCTTGAGGATCAAACCATGCCCGACTTGCCCAGGATCCACCCAACCAGTCGCTGCTGAACCTCACCCGTAAGAGGCTGAGATACAAAAGCGCAACCAGCAACGCGCCACTGCCTCCATTTCAGTGGTTTCGGTATCCTGGATGCCACTGGATGCCACTGGCACGAAATCAAAAGCCCTCTACAAATTCCGGGAATGCTTTCTGCCCTCAAGCATACCGAAGGTCTGTGTGCCCTTAGACTATCTTCGACCTTTGCGTATCCATCAAGATTTGTCATACTTTGCCCACGGCTCCCAGATCCCGTCCTGGCGGAACTCACCAAAGCCTTGCTTGGGATCTCTGTTGGCAATGGAGATGGACGACTGGCCGCCGCTGTGATTGGTCACCAAAAAACGCGCAGCAAATATCCATCACTATGCCACTTGTGCAACATCATTAGACGTCGATCCAACTTCTGTCAATGTCTCACAAAAACGCCATGCGACATAGTCACAAAACTTGATGCCTGGATTCTCCGCTCTGCAAGTTGAACCTTGAACTTTCACTGTAGAGTCAGGCCCTGGAAGAAAAGTCATGCAAAGGGATAGCGCATACCTGCTTTGCTAGTTCAGTTCCCTCTTTGAGGACTGCGCGGCTGAAATTGAGCCGGAAACATGAACCTTGGATCGCTTCCGTCTTCCAGGCCAGCAGTAAGTTTCCCAAAAAGTGCCAGCCAGAGAAGCCAATCAGCCATGAGCTCGAAAAAGGCCTGCCAGCACTAAAAACAGAACGCTGCCAGGGCACTACACTATAGCCAGCATCCTTTGTTGTCTGGTCCTTAGGGAGCGTCGCATGTCAGGTGGATCCCCTGGACCCCAATGTCTTGTCCACTATCAGAAACGCGGCTGTCTTTTTGCGGGTTGTGAACAGATATCAGTCAGGCACAGTTGTGTTGTGCAGTACCGCACATAGCCCATTGCCAGCATTTTAACTGTCCATGGGTGCGTTCAAATTCGAAAGGGTCCCTAATTAAAAACGGTGAAAATCAGGCAATAGAACTTGCGCCCACTCAGTGCATCTAGTTGCCGTTGCTCAGCTTGTCAACCATTTCTTGGAGTTTGGCGATTTGATATTTCATGTCAGAAATTTGATCGTTCACATCGTGCTTGCTATGGAGGTTGTCAATGAAGATGTACATCAATGGAAGTACAATTGCCAGCGCCCACAGCAAAGGCTCTGCAATCTTGTAGGACCAATGGGTGAACTTGGCCTTCAGTACCGGGACCTCATGAATGTCGTAGGGCGTGTAACGGTCATCCACGTCAAGTTCGATCATCATGTCGAAGACATCCCAATAGTAGAGTTTTCCAAGCTCTTCGCCATCCCAATCCTCATCTCCCAGAAAGCCCATCTCACCTCCAATGTCATCCAAGTTGTAAAGGAAGGTCACTGCCATAGCATTGAACAGCACGTCCATGGGTGTGTCTGAAAGGACAAAGGAAAAGTAGGTGATCACAACGCACTCTAGAACCACCACACAGTTCATGATGCGGCCAGTGATGAGCCAAAAATAGTTCACATCCTTGTTGTAGTCTGGGTCGATTTCCTGCCTGCGTTCAAGCATCGCCGAAATCTTCATTGACGCAATGCGCTCTTGCTTGATCACCACCATTCCATTCAAGGTGAACATGAACAGAAAGATTGTGGCTACAACGTGCTTGAAGAAGTTGGAGATTCCATGGTACTGCTGGGTACGCTCATCCATTCGAAACATCCAGTCATCCACTCCAAACTTCCAATGGGTCCAATCCATTTCATGCAAGTTGTTGATGATGCAGGCTGGCGGTGCAAATGCTTGAGCTGCGAAGATGAACAGAAGCCCAAGGTTCTGAACGGTCCTCAGGTTGCTCACGATGCCAAGGCCCCACCAACGATACATGTTGCCAGGAATGGGCATGACCTCTTCATCTGCATCGCGGTCCTTCTTGTTTGCTGCAGCGTATTCCATGAGCTCACGATAGCAGGTTGCATCATCAACAGCTTTGGCTTCTGGTGGTTCTTCCTCTTCTCCTGCCCCCACTTCCATGTCACGTGGTGTTGTCAAAGGAACCTCCTCGTCTTCATCTGGAGCACTGGTATGGTGAGCCTCACGGAGAAGCTGTCGACTCATCCCGCGTCCCCCACGGCCATAGCTGACGTCATCGCCGTGGCTGTCTGCTTCCACGTCCTGCTTGGTTTGGGCGGCCAGGGCTCTGCGCTTTGCCAAGACTGGTGCAAAGGCCTTGCGCGCCCACCAGGGCCATTTCTCTGACCTCCTCAACGAGGGCATAGAGGTGTCGAGGGGTCGAAAGCTGTGGGGTTCGAAGGCTCTTAGCCAAAACCCTCCCAGAAATGATGAGGTGCCAGCTATGTGAAGAGTATGAAAAGTGTTTTGCATCGTGTTCAGGAACAAACCGTTGACTTGGCTTCACATTGCACAACGCTTCCAGCAAGACCAAGGACGTCAGAAAATAAATGCTGAGGCCAAAGCGATCATGATCTTGGCTCCAGTCTCATCCTATTGCAGAGCTCATCGACGTTACAACGATTGCGAGTATGTTCACATTACCAAGCTTGTCCAGCAAACATTGTTCAAAAAGGAACACAGTCTCCTGGATTTGTTGTACCGTCTTTCCACGACCTCCCAGCAGCCAACCCACCAACTGTTGCTGCACCTGCAGAGTATATGGGAAGAGTTGGAAGTCTTCAAGGCATCTGCGCTTGCATCAATTTGTAAAACCGTATCTGGTTTCAAGATTGGCCCGTGAGAGGACAAAGCATGATGTAAATGCTGGTTGTAAAAAAACATCCGTGCATGCGGATCATTCCTGACGGTTGCAACGGCATATGATTCCGCTGCACCTGTATGTCCATGGTGTGTTGAGTGTGTTGAGAGCGGTCTAATAACATAGGTGCGCCTCCACTCCTGCAGGGTTCAGTGCAGCACTAGATCCAGAAGAATAGGACTTAGGATCACTCGACTTTGTGTAGTAAGCAGCTGCAGCATGGTTCGAACATTCTCCTCAGAGGTACCAAAGATTTCAACGACTCAACCTTGGCACCAAGGGGCAAAGAGGCACATTTAGTACCAGTTTCATCCAGTTTCCAAAGTCGTCTCATTTCTGGCGAAAAATGCAGCAAATAGCATGTCGTTGCTTCATTGGATTATGGTAGCTTTGGCTGCTACGAGACCAGCAAAAGACCAAGGCCAAAGCAACGTCAGGATGGGCATGCAGGGCTTCTTGAAGCTGTGGAAAGAGTCGCCAGAGTGCGTCTTGGCCTAAACAACACGTGACTGTTCAAAGCTTCTGCAGCCCCTGAAATGACAAATGGCTTCCTTCCCATTTTGAATTGTACCTATGACCCTATGACTGACTGAGGCATTTTTCCCACTCCATCACACCGAAGATCTTAAGGACATTTCCCCAACTTCAAATAACTTGTTGGTCTCATGTGATCCACCCAAAAGCTAAGGCGTTAGCCAGAGTGCTCTACCAATGAGCTGGCCTTGGCGATACCCACTGTGAGTCATTCGAGCGCTGTCAGCTTTCAAAGCTGGGGTGCTCACCAAACACCACACCGCATCGATCAAGCCGCTCTCTCGTCCTTTTCCATGACCATGTTGACCATGGTGACCAAGGCCACCCGCAGTGGAGGTCCTGAGATTTCCAGGCGCTCCAGAAACACTTTCCAACTCAGTGGAGAATCCAGATGGGTTTGCCTGAAAATGGGTATAATTCGGTACAATAGTGAAATTGATGATAAATCAATGTAAATCATCAAGATTAGGGGTACTTTATATATGTTCAGACACACGGAGAATATCATTCAGATATGCCATGCCTGCATCAACTGCAACACTTCCACAGCTCCAAGGATGACACACCCAAGCTGGAAGTTCACCCAGAGATCCACCAGCTCGCCTGCGTCACTGCACTGGTCGTTGACCGAACCGATTGAATCCATGCAGTACGTAGTGACCCACTGAATCAAGTTGTTGATTTTTTAATGCTATTTCCACATGAGATTCTATAATGCTATGATGATACTAAATACTGTTTATCAAGGGTTCAGTTGAAAGATCCTTCACCCAGTTGCCTCAGAGATTCAGTCATTGCTTCGTATGCGAGTTGTATCTCGAGAGGCGTCCCACCTCGTAACACAAAGGAATCATCAAAGGAAACACCAAAGGAATCATCAAAGGAGCCATCAAAGGGAAACAACAAATCACAATAGATTCATTTGAATCATGCCTGTAGACATTCAATTCTGCTTCTTTTCAACTTACCCAGCAGAGCAAAATTCACTCTGAGCTGTGAGGCTCAAAGCAATCGTGCTATATCCTTGCACTTTCGTGTCCTGGAAAGGAGCAGTGAGATCCATGCTGCCATGCCCTGCTCACGCAAATCACAATCATGTTTTTGGCGTTCCTTTTGCCAAAATAATTGGTACTTCCCATGTTGACTGTGGCTCCGTCCTGATTTACCGAGATCTTTGCTCCTGTGCTGGCCTGCCAGACGCCACCGGTGCTGCTGTGCCCGCTATTGGAAGCGCTTGGAAGGCCTCGATGTCTTTGACCGCCGAGCCGTTCTTGCCAAGAAGCCATCCAACCCACTGCTGGTCTACCTTGGCAGGTCAAAAGGATGTGTCTATATATATATAATATATATATATATAATATATATATATATATAATGTACATGTATATATACATAGTTATGATCATCTGGAGACTCTCGGAATTTGGACATCAACCAAAACATTCTTGATTTCAAAAAACCTTCTCACTTCCAAAATCACTGAGTACCAAGTGTCCGACAGTCACCTTAGTGTTGATGGAGCTTCCTACAGCGTGCGATAGTTTCAGTCTCAGAGCAAAAAGGATCGGAATCTCTGCGGAAGCCCTGAAGTGTAATGCTGCTGTCCTTTGCTGCCACCCATTCCCGCAGCATTGGCGGCCTCAAATGGTCAGTATCACAGCTTTCGAAGATGAACTGTAGCTATGGAAGAACTCCCTCCATTATTAAATCACACAAAACTAGCTAATGTGAAACAAGGATTGATGCAAAAATGAAACTTCTGCAAGGCTTTGACAAGGATCCTGAAATCAACAGCTTGAAATAAATTACATATCCAGTACCCGACTGACCAGCTGACAGGTATCAGAACCTGCCAAGTTAACAATCCATAAGGCCAACAATGGCCAACCAAGTGCACAAACCTTGGCTGTCATGGGAGTAGCTCCGACCTCACAAACTCGAATGCACGAAAAGGCCAAATGCGAAGTGACTGTGATCAAAATATGGGTTTGTCTGAAATTAGGGTATCCCAAAATCCACTTGTTCAAGAGAGCCAGTTGGGGGTCGTACCACATTTTCAGACACACTATTATCTCATATCTCTATCGAATTCTTAAATTCACTCTGGATAAACATCTAGGATTTACCATGCCATGATCCTGTGCTGACCTTCTCCAGAGCTGCATTCACACGGTCCCTTGCACTGTCGACCTGCTCAAATGTCAAAGTCTGATGTCCCCAGTGTGGGAAGAAAGCATTGATTGCCTGATGGCCTTCCAGATTCCAGCAATGTTCATGACAATGACCTATGCCCCAAACTTGGATCAGAAACAAAACCATCAGAAGGCCTGGTCTACCATGCCCTTCAACACAACCTGAGTGTGAACAGTTTGACCAATTTGAGCGTTAGATACTTTCATTGAGGTCGCCACAGTGCTGTAGCCCAAACTGCTGGTGGTCTGGTCAATCAAGATTTGAGCACCTGTCTCCTTTCATTTTTTTGGAGTTGCAACCGTTTTTTCAAGACTTTGTAAAATGTCCGATGTACGGGGTCCTGTTCAATCTCCTGCACAACACCACCTGCCACCAACATATTCCAACATCAATTCACAACGTATGCAAAAAGCATCCCAGCCACAGCTGGGAGACTGGCCTTTCTTACCCAGCAAATATCCAACGCAGCGCTGCTCGACCTCGACTCTTTCCTGCGCCAACAATGCCTGAGATTCATCCTGCAGCTTGCCTGGATTGGTGACAATTCCTCACTGGATTTGAGACTCTAGATAAAACATAGTAACACGCTGAAACGCTACAGTGAATGTTCCTGTCTCACATGTTCATCCTCAAGAATTGCACTGTCAGGAATCCATTCATTGCAACTATGGCCTGACTTCGAACGCAAAAAACTTTGCAGAGTGTGTTTCAGCCAATGCACAACTATTGTCTGTGCAAACAAAAGGCGTTTCGTGGGTTCTACCCTTGGCAATGATGGATATACAGCTGGCAGATAGTGAAGTGTGGGTGTGTATGTCATTGCCTATAGCCCGGGCAAGCCGGGTGGCGGAAGTTTCCAAGCGGTAGAAAACATATCAAAGAAAAGGCAAACCTAAAGGAAGGGGTGACAACCTGGTTCTCAAAGTTCTTGTCGATGTAAACTTTCTTGACCTCTTTTTTTTGACAACCTTTTTTTTTGATGCCGCCACTTTCTGTTGATCCGGTGTTCTCTTGACGTCTCTTTCTCTTGGCATCTCTTTCTCTTCACATCCGAGAGAGAGAGAGAGAGAGAGAGCAAGCGAGCGAGCGAGCAAGGAAAGGAGGCAGGGGACGGAGCCAAGACTGTTTTTCCAACCTTGCCCTGGTCTCCTCTGCAACCTTGCCTTCTCGGGCAGCCTTGGTTGTTGGCTTAAACTGCTTTGCGGTCAGCATCTGTTCGATGCTCACGGCCGAGCTGTCAACTTTTGCTCTTTCGATGGAGAGTTCGATGGCTTGCCTTTGAGCCAAGCCGGGCAAACAAGCTTCAGACAAACAGTTTGCAAAATGTGTGCAAACATCTGGCAAATTGATGCAAATTGATGATTTCTTCTACTGGTTGGGGAATTCTATCACGAATCTCTTGCAAGCTTGGGGTCCTACATGAAAATCGACCAGCTGAGAAAATGGCATACAAGCATCAACCAAAGAGACAGAGGGTGGGGCACAGCTCTCTCATCAGATTTGCACTTGGACCAACCCAATATTGATGAGTCGCTTTGCATCTGCAATTTGCTCCGGCAAACCAAGCAGCTGGACCTGGCTTGCACGCCAAACAGGGAGGCTTCACCCGCATCTTCAACAGCTGCTGCAGTGCTATGACCAAGTCCCACACAACGCTGTAGCCAAGACTTTTGGTCTCCTGGTTAACAAAGATCTGGCAGCCACTTGCCTGCCAGCTGTGAACTTAGACTTGCACTCGGTGCTGGAGCACGCTTGCTGCAGCACCTTTTCGATGTCGGCAATAGCTGCACCACCTTTGCCCAACAAGTACCCAATGTATCTTTGCCTCGGTCACTGAAACTCTCGATTTCACAAGGCCATGCTGAGCATAACTTTGAACCCGTTTTTTTTGCCGTGCTGCACGTTACTATTTTGTCGTTCTGCTCAATTGTCTACTCGAGCAGGTTAAAAGCATTTTGAAACTTTGAGGTGTTGAAGACTAAGGACTGATCTTGACTTGTATGTCCTCCTTGCCATTGTCACCAGTGGGAAGGGTTTCCTGAAAATGGCATACCCCTCGGACAAGTACAAACAGGATCTACAAATCAGCCACATCAGCATTTGCTTTTAATTGAGGTCAGATCCAGCAGGCAAGGGCCGTTCACCCCATCGCCATATCCGGCACTTGACCTCGGGGGTTGAAGTGAAACATCTTTCTGAGTGCAGTTCACATGCGACTATAAGATGCTCCAAGGGTCCAAGAGCTCAGAGCTTCGTGAAGCAAATCAATGAGACTCGGACAAAGAACTGTTGATGTGGCCCACCGCCTTTCAAGGGGGACCCGGGGAACTGGGGGACCAATTAGAGGTGCAGAAAACTCTGACCGAAGGCAACGGTTCAGCCTTGCTGATTTGGACTTCTGGGCCGGTGATTTGGACTTTGCTGTACCCTGTACTCTTACCTCAGTAACTCTCGGTGAGTCCGACCATACTTCATTGCAATGTTCGTTGCTTGTAGTTATTAGAAACATTCAGAAACTATGTTGCCCTACATCCATATGGGCTAGTCCGAAAATGAGAAAATGATGCCAAACCTTTGGAACATTATACTCGCGCACCAATTTAGACAGATCGACAAACCTGTGTAGAATTTGCCCAAACAATGCCCAAACAAGTGCTGGCGGTTGGTAGCTGATCCATCAAGCTGAGCTGCTGCTTTGATCAAGGGATACCTTCACTTGATAGGCCTGGCAAAGCAAAATCGACTGTGCGTTGCACGGTGACTCCATGACTGCATTGCAAGCTGCATCACAAGGCCTGCTCGATTTCTTTGAGGGTGGAGCCCCCTTGCAATCTCAAGCACCACCGGAGAAAACAGCTGCTTTAATTTGTTTGGAAACTGTGACAATATAGGAACAGCTTGAAATGTGTACCAAACCCCAGCGGAATTACGTTTCAAGTTTCGAGCATACAATTTCTCAGGTGAACGCGGATGAATTCGTATCTGCCATTTTGATACGCACCCCCCTTCTGGCCTTTTCCAATGATCCAACCGACAAGACGTTGCTCAATGAAGTATTCGACCTTGATTCGACTCGATGGGCGAAAGTTCGCTGCCGAGTGTTTACAAGAGGCCAAGGTCCCTACACCTGGACCGTCCAAGCGAGAACGCTTGTCCGTGCTGTCCTGGAACGCTCAGCGACTAGGTTGACTTAGCGGTCTACAGAGGTGACCAAGATGGAATTTGCAATTGCAGAAAAAAATAGTAATGCGATGGGTCCTGGAGAGGAGTACCATTCCTGTGCGGCCACTTCGGAAAAGAAAACACAGCGATGACAGCATCTGCCAAAACTGCGAATCCGTTCACAAGCTACGAAAAGGGATTCTCAACATACCAGTTCTTGTCTAGGTGATTGAGCAAATAGAGAGATGACGCCTCACAAAAAAGCAAGCAACAAAAAATTCACAAGCTCAAGAGTTGTCCTCTTCTGCTGCAGAAACGCAGATTGGAACTCCATGAGCGATCCGTAAATTGATAGCAGGTATCAAGTATATGGAGAGGGCTCAAAAATATAAAACAGAGTACCAATGCACCCTCAAAACGGGATGTTCAAATAATACTATATATATATAGTATTAAATAAATAATTTTGAGCCATGCCGACATGGCCTTCAATGGCTTCCCGCAAATCTCTGGTTGTCCTGGGTGCATTTCTCTTTGTTAGATGCCAAGCATTGCCTAAACTACGTTGCTAGACTCTGCGCTGCTTGATAGCAATATAAGCAGTGACAGCTTGAGAACTGAATGGCCTCACTGTTCCGCAAGAATGCACAGAGAGATGGGAGATCTCTTCGAGAAGATGCAATTTGGATCAATTTGACTGTCTTTCAGACCTTTTATGAGATGATACATCTGATACAGTATCTTTCCCAGCAACATGCTGTTTGCTTTTGCAGAAAGGGGAGCTGGATCCAGGTCAAAGGGCAATGTCTCACCACCATTTTCATCATCTTCATCCATCGGCGCGAGAAGTTTCCTCTGGCATGGCCGACTGCCATGCTTCCTTACGACTGTGGCTTTGCTGTCAGGAACACAGCCAAAGTTTTTACACCCGAGAAAATGTTTAATGAGAAGGACACCATTGCAAGCATCAGGAAGCCTTGATGTGACGACAACAAATCAACAGGTAAGTTGATCCCAAATGCCCCGCAAAAATATGTTTTCCTGCACAGTCTTGCCACCCAGGAGCCTTCTCGCTAGGAGACCCAGTGGATTCCACCAAAAAAGCATTAGTTTTGCTCTTCCTCTGAACAGTCCCTGATCCTTGCTCATGCTCCGCTCTTGTGCGTATTCGAAGGCACAGGTGCGCGACGTAGAGTTGACAGCACAAGCACATGCAGAGGAGAGCAATGTAGCCATGGATGCAATAGCTGCCAGGCTTCACCTGAGTCATGAAAAATTAGACCTATCCCATCCCATTCCATTATCAAATTATACTGGCTGATAGGTATTCTATAACAATCATTTACAATCTCTTTTAGACACTGTTAAACCATCTGGTACCCACTCTGATAACCAACCAAGAAGTGATAAGGTGGGTATTGGTTGGCGGTTTTAATATCTTTTAATGGTTCCGCCTTCATTCCATAGGACGCCGGAATGATTTCCCCAAAGAGCTGCAAGATCACTGACATCACGAAGCCACCAAGCCCTGCTCCCAGGAATGCGCTCAAGCCCCAGAGGCCCATATACCTGGACGCTTCGTCTGGATCAGGCATGGTGGCAATGCCCAAAGCCAAGTCGGCCGACATGTAGGCGCCCTTCCCAAATCCGTAGACTGCAAAGAAGAGAAGTAGAATTACCTTTTTCACCTCCAATTCCTTGAAGAAGAGGCAAACCCAAAACTGCGTTCCAATTGCGAGGATGATGGAACCGCAGCATGCAATGCTTTGCGAGCGGATGGAAGTTCTGGTGAAGAGAACTGATGACAACACGCCGCCAAGGATTGCCGCCCCAACTGTGCTGAGAGACGCTTCGGCCAGTAGCAGAGCTTGATCCTTGTCCGATGTTATACTCAACATGTCTCGGGCAAAGTATAGCAGGAAGCTCTTGGAAGCTGCGGAAGCGTAGTAGAAACCACGCTCCCACAGCACCAAGATGTAGTCAGTGCATTTACTATCACTCATCCAAAAAACCGTCCGCAAAGAGACCGGATTGCTGGGCAATAGCATAGTGTGGCTTGCAGCCTGGCACGAAATGGCTCTCAGTCTTAAAGCATCTGTGCACAGGAAAAACCTCTAAACTCCTTATAGGCACGCCCATTTTCCAATTGTTTTGTTGGCAGTAAATTAGTCGCGAAATGTCGCGAAAGTATCGATTCTTAGTACTCTGATGTGCTCTGCTAGACTGCTCCGCTAGACAGGTCCGCCAGGCATCACAAATCCAATGCTGATGCAGAAAAACTGACTGACTCTCCCCGGCTTCATTCTTTGAATTCTGGCATTAATGCAGAAACATCAGGCAGCAATGACCACAAGATTTGATGGTAACATGTGCAAATGGCAGAGGCAAAGGCAAGCAACTCCAGACGCAATGAGTGAGGCAAGGGATGAGCAGTTTCTCTGCTCTGCCGCCAAATGGCCCAGACTCTGTTGGATCTTGAACTGAGACACAAAGAGTAAACAGGATAAAACAGGATAAAACAGGATAAAACAGGATAAAACAGGATAAAACAGGATAAAACCGGATAAAACCGGATAAAACCGGATAAAACCAGATAAAACAGGATAACACAGGATGAAACAGGATGAAGCAGGATAAAACAAAACAGGATGAAGCAGGATAAATAGGATAAAACCGGATAAAACTGGATAAAACCGGATAAAACAGGATAAAACAGGACAAAACACGATAAAATAGGATAAAACAGGATAAAACAGGATAAAACAGGATAAAACAGGATGAAACAGGATAAAGCAGGATAAATAGGATAAAACAGGATAAAACCGGATAAAACAGGATAAAACCGGATAAAACCGGATAAAACCGGATAAAACCAGATAAAACAGGATAACACAGGATGAAACAGGATGAAGCAGGATAAAACAACACGATAAAACAGAATAAAACAGGATAAAACAGGATAAAACAGGATACAACAGGATAAAACCGGATAAAACCGGATAAAACCGGATAAAACCGGATAAAACCGGATAGAAACGGATAAAACCGGATAAAAACGGATAAAACCGAATAAAAACAGATAAAACCGGATAAAACAGGATAAAACAGGATAAAACCAGCAATTTTTTGGATAAAACATGATAAAACCCTGTGCGCAAGCTGTTTGCATTTCTGGGCCCATCATCCCACCACACCTCCTGGGCAGAGAGGTGGGTCACTGGAAGGAAGAGGTAAGTGAGTCCAAGTTGTATAGCGTAGATGTAGGTGTGGTGCAGACCTGTCCAGGGGACACAAATTGGACTGGCTGTATCTCCAGAAACTCAGCAAGTTGCACAGGACTTGGAAGATACAGCAGCCAAATCAACGAGGCTGTTAAAAGGTGGTTTGGAATCTTGGCCGGTCTTGCGTGGGAACCCGGGAACCTGTCTCGGCCAGGCCCTGAAAGGAGAGCATCCCAAGCAAACCACCGGCCAGGACATTGATTGTCTGCAGTGAGGAGGCCAGTCCGGTACATGTTGGATGAATGATATCCTCAGAGCAGAGGAAAAGAATGTGAGCAAAAACTCCAGAAATCATCTCAGTCAGCTAGAGTGGTACTTTGCATTTGATCTGCTTGGTGCTTGTGTGGGTTGCCCTTTAGTGGCAATGAAAAGTTTCTGCCTCAACTAAGTCTGGAGTCGGAGAGCAGTGCATTGTGCGCCGCATGTGCACAATTCCATGCGATCTGCTGCAGGAGCAAGCATACAGAAAAGCAGATCGGCGAAGAGTACGATGTGCTGGAAAGCCAGCACCCAATTGTGCCCACCACAGCAAGTTGGGAGCACAGTAAGACCTTGGTTGGATGCAACTTGTGGGGTGGCACAAGATGTGTCCCAATCTGCAATTCAGTTTCCTACCTTTGATGTCAAGAAGTACCAATTACATCCAAGAGTCCATGGGCCGCCTTCTCCCCATAGGGTGCTTGATTCTGTCCTGACAAACAGGACCCAGCACGTGGCAAAATAGAGACTCTGAGACTCTCAAGCAAGTCCATGGATTCCTTCACAATACTACATTCAGCCTTGAAAACAAATCAACTATAATACCAGAGGTCAAAAATCCTTGCGAAGCGGAGAAAATCTGCTCCACACAAATTCTAGAGCCCAGTGGCTGATACCTGTCCAGCAACCGGTCCACTTAGCAAGCTCACTGCACCCAGAAGTTCCAGAAAGCCAAGGCTGATGGAAGATTGTTTGGGAAAAAAATGCTCCGCTTCCTTGGGAAGGACAAAGATTGTCATGGATGAAATCATAGCTCCATAGCTGATACTCAAGCTCGTAATGCAAAGAATCTGCACGCTTGAAGAGATTGTTCCAGGTGTCGGCGGCAAACTCTCTTCAGGTGCAACTTCTTGGCCGCGCTGCGCTTGCAAGTAGAGGTATGTGATCAAAGAGCCAATGGTGCTGAGGCAGAAGCCAAGCCACAATCGTGCAGAGAAAGAGATGTGCACACTTTGCTCACTTTGAAAGGTCAGACTTTGATCGTTTCGAATTGCATCAGCTGAAAAATCCACCAAAATGTCTGGCGAAAAAATGCCTTGCTCCCTGACCTCCAACCTTCGCTGCTTTGGCTCTGCTTTGTCCTCTGTGTCCTCTGTGTCCTCTCTACCCTCTGTCAGTGCAGTGTCTGGTGCGATGATGGCAGTATGAGAAATCGTCGCTACTCGGGCAGATCCACTGTGATGCCGTCGCATCAGAGGTCTTGCCTCAGCCACCAGCCAGATTGAAGCATGCATATCTCATCATGTGTCAATGATGTCATTCGACAAGAATTCCCAACATGATCAAAAATTACTGGATGGTTTCTCGCCTTCACTCGGTGTGGAAGATCTTCATTTGGTAGCTCGCTGGCTCGCACTGCAACGAGAACCGATACGAGAAGAGCTGCTCGTTTGCCCATCAAAGCTGCAGAGCCGGATGTTCGGAGGAACAGGGACACCTCTAGGCCTATGGCTCGTCGCGGAGACAAGGATTCATGAGAACACGAAAGTCCTGAAAAAGAAGTCTCGGGCCAAAACCAGAGTTGTAATCATGAGATGTTATGACCTCTTCATCCTCTTGTTCAAGGTCTTTCTGAGTCTTTTTGCTCTGGGGTTGGGCACTTGGACCGTCTGACTGTCATGTTATTATATAGAAGCCAAGTAAATGAGAACCAAGTCGGATCTTTTCCAGCAGAGCTAAAGCTCAGTCTTTGCTGTAGCATGACTCTGAGCAATGTGGCTGTTCAGGAGGTCCTTAGGATGGAAGAGGGACTCTGGGACTCTAAGGAGATGTTTGCTCTTGTTCTGCAATGTGCGTCTGCTACAAGTAGCTTCTTTCCAGCTCTCATCAAGCTCTTCGGTCAATGTCATACTTGCACATACAATGCAACCAAACAGCGCGAGTTTCTTGTCGTCTTGCAAGCCTTGGAGGAAACTGCTCCCCTCAACAAAAGTGCAGAATCATGCTGGTCTTGTTCTGGGGAAGAGGGTTTTTCGCAGTAACAGGAGCATGTCTATCCCAGTTGACAAATCCATGCAGCTGTGCAACTGCACGCAGGTCGTGCCATTTTTGGCTTGCAGCTCGGCCTCCACGCCCGCCTCATGGGGAATCGCTCTTGATGCTTTGAAGCTTTGTCTCAAGCGCACCAGGGTTTTAAAACAGATCTGCCTTGCCTCCAGCAAGACTTGCACCGCTTTGCTGTGCCAGTGACCTGAAGATCTTCGGCAGCGGAAGCACAACTTCTTTGAGGTCCAGTCAACTTCGAAAGATCATCGCCAAGCAACTATCACCCCAGCACGCACGATGAATCGGAGCAAAGCCGTCGCTATGAAACAAGTGCCTTGGAAGGTCAAACCGAGCTGAGGTAAACTGCATCCTTTCACTCACAGTCTTGTAGCCTAATATCCTCTGCAAGGCTGGTCACAAGAATGAGTGAATTCTAGTGCTGTCGCAAACATTCAGGTTTCGCACAACCTTGGTTCCAGGTTCAGCACAGACCTGGAAAATGTTTGAATTGTCCTGGGACGATTCAGAACCATTCCCACTATAAGGGAAATGGGTCAAGATCCTGATACTAATGGCCCATTGAACCGAACCTAGCGGATCAACCTAGCGGACCTAGAGAAGCTCAAAGACTGGTGTCGGTTCTTGGATTCCCCCTAATATAGTGTCGGTTTTGATTAGTCCCTCCTGGAGCTGCATTTGGCCGAGATGCAGCCTCTCCGGACTGGAGTACTTCATCAGCACCTCGACCACCTGTCAGAATCACCAGTAGAATCAACAACAGGTCGTGATACAATCAATGACAATCAATCACCTACAGTCCAATATGTATCAATAGACCCAACAGTATCCACATCAATCGACTCATCAATCCACACTCCTCACTCCGTCTGCTCCTTGATATCACCAACCGTGACACCAAGCCTCGGGATGACCAGTCCAAGTTGCAGCATCCAAAGGTTTGTACCCCTCCTTGCTGTGGATTTTTTCTCAGGGTTGAAAGATGTTGAAAGTATTGTCACACAGCAATTTCCGGCAACTGCAAGTCCAAATGTCCTTGTCTCCGATGGTGACATTACATCCTCTCTGGATGAGCAATTCCACGACCTCCATATCAGTACAATTCGAACTTGTATTTGACTCTATTAGCAGATTCCTTTGCACTTGCATCAACACCAAAGCTACTGTGCATTCCATGACAACTGGTACTGGGTACAGCACAATGCAAGAATCCAGAGGACAAATCTACCAGCGTCATCCAAGTCCAATCGGTGCATTTCATTGCCATCAAAAGAAAGGCACCAATCACCCAAACCACCACCAGCAAGATCAAAATGCCACTACGAGGTATTCACTTTCCCTGGTTTGCAGTGACTGCCACAGGTTGAAGTGCAGTCGCAACTTGCCGTGGTCCAAAAGATATGGACAAGCTCTCCATTGATACTTGACTTTGCTTCAAAATGTAGAACCTCAAAGTCAGTTTGTCGTCATTTTCCCACTTGCCATTTTGGAGCATCCCTCATTTCGAAACAAACCGTCCAGCTTCAAAGTCCAGACCTCCGCATGACCAGCAAGACTTGCAGCCATCACAGGCGTCTGGCCATCGTCGGTGCGATAGTTGATCCAGGGACGAAGGCCTTGGGTCACTTGGGTCACCTGGGTCATGTCATCGTCCTGTCATCATCCTGTCATCTGCAGGCGGACCCCGCCTCCTCGATCCAGCAAGTCGGCCACCTAATCTCAAGCCACTCAGGAAACACTGAGGACCACTGAGGAGCAGTGGAAAAGTTCCATGTGATCAACTGGATATGAGTAGTAGGATACAATGGACTCTTCAAAATTGTGCCTTTTAGACAATCTCTAGTATTCAACCTGCTCTTTTGTTGGGTGGACATTTCTAATGAATCTCCTGTGTTTCCACCATGTTCGTTCCACTGAGGACAAGAATATATATCTCCAGATTTCCAGGTCATCCACAGATCAGTTCCCAGGCCTCTGAGGTTCTGCCTTCTCTTGCAGGGATATGCAGCAATGAGCTTGCTGCATGTGCAACCAACACAGGCAACACATGCCTGAAATTCATTGCCCCTTCTAGTCTCTTTGGACCAGAAATACATAGATAGATAGAAATATCTTGATATATGTACTAGAATTCCAATTTCTCACGCCCTTTTCAAAAGAGGGTCACTAAAACGTGTTCCTGTTCTGCAAGGTGCCATGAAGTTCTGGAAAGCTTTTGATTTCACCTCTTCACAACAAGCGTGCTTTTTCGTCAAACTTTGGTGTTGTTCCACTAGACTTCCACCCAAAGATCATGCACAGAAGCTGTATCTTTCATTGCCGAAAAACTTCAGCAAAACCATCCTGCTAAATTCTCAGCCCAATCCTGGAAGGGTGTACTGCAGTGAACACTGACGGCTGGCGACACAATGCGTAACGTAAAGTACAGCACCACATCTATCAGCTCGAAGAGGTACATCAGAAAACAAGTCAACTGATGGAAATAGGTATACGTCAAAATGCCGAATCCCAAGAAATACGTAGAAGTGTGTAGTTTGCCAGAAGCGCAAACCTAGAGGATGATAGCTCTATGCTTTTGACCTATGCCTGTACCTACCTGACGTACTCAAGCAAAGCAATTTCACTAAGCCAACTGATGGCAGTTAGACCTTTGGTAACAAAGGCCGGTCGTCACGCACAGGAGCCGCTTGTGACGGCAGCCACATTCAAATGGCAAAAATGTGGGGCTTCAAAACCGGTGCAAAACCACCAGCCAAGCCACTCAATGGAATGCAGTTGGAAGAGGAATTTTCTCAGAGCCCTGCCTTCCCATCTTTGAATTTGCTCAACTTCTCCGCATAGTATTCCGGGTGCCTCTCAATGTGCTCAATGAGTTCCTGCCGCTGTCGTTGCAGCTCAGGGGTGGGCTTGGCCCAAACATCTTCAAACATGTCTCTGACAGCTGCCAAGGGCTTGGCCTCTGCAACCCGCAAGGCATCCATGACCTCCAAACGGTATTCTTCTCGCAAATTTGCATCCTTTTCATCATCCCAAATGCTGGCCTCTTTCAACAACAGTTTGGCGCGGCTAATGGGCTCCAAACCCTGTCGGGCCATGCGTTTCACCTGTCCCGAGTCTCGATACCTTCCTGCATCGTCAGAGGTGCTGTGATGTCCGCGACGGTAGGTCATGAGCTCCATCAGAACAGGTTGACCTTCCAGGCAAAGCTTGCGAGACTCGGCAGTGGCAAGATACACTGCTGCCAAATCGTTGCCATCAATTCGAATGGAAGGAATGCCAAAGGCAATACCTCTTGCAGCAATGCCATCCCCAGCATACTGCTCAGATGCCGGGGTGGAGATTGCCCATCCATTGTTTCTGCAAATGAAGAGAGTCTGAGAACGCAGGGTGGCTGCGAAATTGAGTGCTACGGCACAATCTCCCTCAGATGCAGCCCCTTCACCGAAGAAGGTCACTGCCACACGTGGTTCAGAAGCTGTGCGGAAGGCATAACCAGCACCCACTGCTTGGGGAATTTGGGTTCCAAGAGGCGAGCTGATTGCTTGCATCCCAATGCTGGCATCACAGTAATGAACAGGCATCTGCCGCCCCTTTCCAGGCTCATCACAGCGGCTGAGGCATTGGTCAACTACCTGCTGGATGCTAAAGCCTCGATGAAGGTAGGTGCCAAGCTCTCGATACTGGGCCCAAATCACATCTCTTCTTCCCAGCTGGGCGGCAGTACCAACCTGTGCAGCCTCCTCACCCGTGCCAGTCATGTAGAAGGAGATCCGACCCTGGCGCTGCAAAGAATTCAGCACAGAGTCAACCACGGCCACCTTCACCATGCATTTGTACATGTCAAGGTATGCATCGAGGCTGCAAGGTAACTCGGCTCCATTCACTAGACGGCCATCTTCACCGACCAAACGAAGCACAGGTAATTCTTGTCCAGACTTATGAAACTCTGGATCTGGTGCCAGCTTCCCCTCATGTAAAAGTCCTGCGAAGGAACTGAAGCGTCGCAAGCGTGGCCGTAGCAAAGCCCAAGTTGGAGACGGAGTCCTGGGCGTAGCAAAGCATGTCCTGCATCTCAGTGTCCAAAGGCTCATGGCTCACACCGTCAAGAAACAAAAAGCACTGGACGCAGATTTCACGGTCTTGCTGTCAGTTCTCTAAATATTGGTTCTGGTTTCTGGATGTCAATGGTAGAAAAATCATGCCTAATTACAAATTATTGAATATTGTTAGTGAGATGAATTGTTCATACTGCTATCTATCATCTATCCTCTTGAATCTTTTGGCTTGGGAGCTTTGACTCAGCAAATGCAACAAAGACAACTGGTTTCACTGCGAAAATGCAAGGTAACACACCCACAAGATATCTCTGCAGGCACATGATCAGCTCAATGTGGCAATTTCTGAGTGACTCAGGTCTCTCTTCATTATTACACGTGGTGTGATGCAGCCCTTTCAGCTGGACCACGCAGGACGACCCTTCAATGTCAAATGCAGTATTGTTTGACCTTCTCCTTGTCCTGTTCTTTCGAATTTCAACAGCCGAAGTCAAGGATTAAAGCAGTTACATTACTAGTCATTACTATCATGATTTCTTTTGGAGTAAACCTTCGAGATGTCCATTCCAGAGAATGCTTGACTTCTGTCGTCTGTGGTCCACTGCAGCTATCACATCTTTTCAAGGTGCTCAGCCTCCGCTGTCCACCGCCGGTTTTTCTTCCGCAATTCGACTCGCATGGGTCTCCAAAGGAAAAAGAGTTGGTATGGGTTTGTCTGAAAGTTTACGGGGAAAGCAAAGCAAAACATGTTTTATCATCGTTTCTCCTCTGAAAAGTGAAATCTGGGGTATCCCAATAGTTTGGACAGACCAAAAATGGCATCCACCATCATTGCTGGCCTTTTACATCGGCATCGGAACCTCTTCTTCCTCAGGCAAAGCTTCCTCAGCAAAGCCTTCTTCGTAGGCTTCTTCACCCTCCATGCCCTCCTGAGCTTCCTGTCGTGCAAGTCTCATCAATGCGCCAGTCAGGCTGAGCACAGAATCCAGAAAAAGTGCAAAAACTGTGCCACGGGGTGAAATCTATTTCTAGACCTTGCAGCGCATCGTCATAACCTTCAGTAGTGGAGACATGATTGGGATTTGGATCAAAGTAAGAAAAAAGGAAAAATAAATCCAAACACGCTGGAACACAGTGGCAGGGAAGTGAGAAAGCCCTGTGCTTTTCGGTGACGATTTTCAGTGATGAATCATGAAAAGACTCCAATTCTCTGCAGAGCTAGGTTGTTGACCAGTTGTATATGCACAGGGTTGTCCATGTGAAATGGGTGTGGTTGATTGAGAGTTTGATAGGCATCAGGACTTGTTGTTGTTGTTGTTGTTGTTGTTGTTGTTGTTGTTAACCACTGGTGTCAAGGTTTTCGGGGACGTTTACGAAATTAGATCCTGGGTATTAAGGTTCCCTTTTCAAACAGAACTTGTCTCACAGGGTCGTTAGGTTCAGATCTAATGATATGACCAAGAAGGGAAATCCTACGTTGCAAGCACATGGAAGAAAACATTCTAACTTCCGTGCGCAAGTGATTTCTTATTTGAGACTTGACATGGTCATTTGTCATTCTTCGGTCAATGTATTTATGTAGGAGGTATATGTAGAATTTGTCGATATCCATCCATCTGGAAACTGTCTATTTTCTTTTGATCAGCTGGATTCAACTGTATAGTTTCTAATCCACGAAACTTACTTCTCAGGGTAGAATGGAATTGTGAATTTCCCATTTGATTGATGTCCTTGCTTTGTTCCAGAAGAGTTTGAATCTGTTACATGTACGCGTGCAATCAACAATCCGGTTCATGATTTCTTTCTCATTGTCCTGTCTGCGAGCAATGTTCCTAAATAGACTGCTGACCTTTTTCGGGGAACAGATGTGCCATCTACATATTTGATGGATGATTGTTTTCGATTGAGAGTGAGGTTCACGCATTTGTCTAGGTTCAATTCCATATTGTAATCTTTCGATTCTAGCTGTATTTCCTTCAGCAAAAGGTTGATATGATGAGTATGGTTGCCAAAAATAAGTGTGCCATCCACATACAGTACTTCGGAATATTATATATTCAATACCGCTTGAGGGTTCTTTCTGCTTTGGTGTTGTCAGTCTTTGTTTGCTATCATTCAAAAGGGTTGACATAAGAATAACAAAGAGATAGGGCGACAAAGGGCAACCTTATCTAATTCCTGAGCGTTGCCTTCTGTTTTTCGAAGTGTGTCCACCAGTTGCGACTCTAAATTTAGGAGAAGAGTAAATGTGTTCAATAGTTTTGAGCATATCTTCCAGAAGTTTTGTTTGGTTGACATTGCCAAAAGCCATTTTGCAATCTGGGTGCGTTGTGAACTATCCATTGGGCATCATTAGGCACCGGGCAATAAAGATTGCTTGAGATGTCGATTTCTCGAGTCCGAAACCATATTGACTTTTTTGTATCTAGGGATCATATGTTTCCACCAGACAGTGTGTTGTGAGTTCTGTAAAGATTTTGTATACTGTTTGCAAGAGGGCTATTTGGTATCATGTTATGCTCCATGGCATGATCAATGAAAAATAATGCAAACTCAATGCGCAAAAAGTTCGCAAAAATTTGACCCTTGGTTCATCGGTTTTTTTTTCCTATGAACATGCTGTACTTGGGGGTACATTCCCATTTTGAGACAAACCTTTCACATTCAAGCACTGCCAAAACAACGCACCTCGGGGGCTTCTTCAATGCTCTTGCCACCACCACCACCCTTCTCTCCCTTCTCGTTAAACTTCCCTGTGGTCAAAAGGATTCAAAAGGTATATCAGTTTCAAAGCAGACCAGCCAACAGGAAGCAAACACACTGAAATTGAAAGTCAAAACCATGACGGAAAGGATGGGTTGAACATAGAATGCGCTGAAACGGCCTGACACCACAGCATAGACTATGCCAGCTGAAACCAGGTTGAAAGCAATGAGAGCACCAACAACACCTAGCAAAGTTGTGAAAGCTGTCTCTAGAAAAAAATGTCGGATGATGAAAACGTAGTGGAAAATGCATGAAAATGTGCACTTTCATACCACTCATCTCACCTCAGGGTCTCAGCTGGTGTGTAAACAAAAATCAAAAATGTCTGGGTTCTCAACTGACTGATGCAAGCCCGTCTGGAGGTGGTTTCCTAAGTTTTCATTCACAACATTCCACTGCTCCTAGCCTTTCACCACTGGTCAGAAAGGACATTTAAAAAAAGACACGAATGAACCAAACCGAAGTTCGCTGGAGGATTGGATCAACTCTGTTTCTGCCAGCAATGTCGATGAATGAAACGGTATGGCAATTGAAAGGGCTATCAAAGAGATCAGATTTGGAGCCAAGCATCATGTCTTGCATCGGTCCTACCTCACCTGGTGGTCCTTTCTCACCCTCAATTCCTGGAGACCAAGGAGACAAAGCTGAGACAGTCAGCTCAACTGCCCAACCAGTACAACCAGTCAGCTCCAGCGTTGCTGTTGCACGTCATCTGCCAGCTCCTGTGTCGCCCTTGGGTCCACGGTTTCCGGCAGGACCTCGAGGTCCAGTTTCGCCCTTTTCTCCTTTGGGCCCTTTGGCTCCAGCAGGACCTTGACCTATGGCCACATTGCCCCACCTGGTGATTTGGGCAACGTCCAAGGTCCCATTTGGGCAACCGGTAACTGTCGTGGCTGTCATAGTTTTCCCAGCCTGAAGTCCCCAGATCCACTGGAGTTGCCTGGACTTGGCGTTCAAATAGCAGTTCGGTCACTCAAAGAAGTCCAACCGCTTGCAACGTCAACACAGGCAGGCGGGGCTCATCATGCTATTTCGCCATTCTGTGCCAAGTTCTCGAAGTTCAGACAAAGGAACCTTCCAGCAAAAGAAAATGCTGGCCACAAAAGAAAATGCTGGCCAAACTCCCCAATCTAATGCGGGTGTTGTTTGTGTCAAAGAAGTTAAGAGGATCCACAACTGATTTCTCTCAAAAAAGGCCCAGTTTGCCAAAGCCTCACCTCATCCAAAACGTCAACTGAATGCCTTCGTTCTTCCTGCAGAACAGGTTCCGTTGATCTCTCGTTCCTATAATCACATGTCGATCTGCTCGAAAGTCCAAATGAAAGCGAATCTGCCGGAGAATCCCTTGCCTGGACCACGTTATGGTTGTTCGAATGGTGCCAGGCTGAAGAGCCTCTTGCATTTCTCCTTCAGTAAGGTTTTTGAGTCTGCAATTGGCACAGAAACATGTGCAGAAGAATGAGTTTCAGTCCCTCACCAGTGCTGCCAATTCAAATGCTGAGCCAACAGTCCGCACTCCACCTTTCAATCACATGCAAACATCTGCCATGCAAAACATGGGCTCCTCATCATCTTTGATTCCTTGGGCAAACGAAATTTGCTGCATTACATCTTGCATTGCATCACATGGCATGACACTAAATACATACGTGACATATGTATTTTTGAGTTTTGCCGCACATGTTTGAACCAAAACTCAACACAATATAAAGTGAAAGCACTGGCTGACAGAATGGGTGAGTTGACATGTTTATCTGCACATAAACATTCTGAATTCACTCTCAACAATGTATTATCCCTTCGCGAGAATGTCCTTAAATGCATGCTGCTGGTTTGCTTGCTGCCTTCAAACATCATGCTTTCACTGAGACATGCGCAGATTCCCAGTCACTTGTTCTGCTAGTCTGGAAATGCGACCTCGTGCTGAACACGCAGGCAAGAACTCTGAGTTTTACAAATTTTCATCCTAGGCCAATGAAGTATTGTCAACTCTGCGGTCAAGGATCTTTGCGTGTTTCCTTGGATGTCTTCGATAGTTTTCGACTTCACCAGCATCGTCAATTGAAGCCCATGCCTGCCAGTGAAAACGTTCTGGTTCTAGTTCCAACATATTCTAGTGATATCTTCACAAGCAAAAGAAAAATGTTCATCTCCAACATGTTTGCTTACTCTGGCACAACCTCAGAAGAGTAAAACTCCGAGCAAAATTGAAAAACACGGTGATTCGGACATTGAAACTGACAATTTTTGTTTTTCGAGGCATTTTTCGTGGCCTCTTCACTGCTGAGCTCTAACGCAACGGCTCGCAACAGAATTGCAGTTGTCATCCACCCGATCATCAAGGTCATCACCTTAGCCCGATGTAGCCTGATACATGGTTTTTTGAAAGCCTGGGAGAATTGGAAAGGATTGGTACTGAGCCCAAAACGGCCAAAAATGGAGACCCGCAACTAGCGGGAAAGGATCTTGATGTAAAGAACTGTCTTGGTCATGCCCCGGGGCTTGAGCCACATTTGCCATCACGGAACAATGAAGAATCGTCAAGGCTCACAAATACCCAACAGCAGATGCAGGGTTTTATGATTACGGTCCTGGAAAAACAGATGCTAGCACCGGAACAACTCTTTTTCCGTTTGTCTCAACGCCATGTACATGGTCTCAAAGAAACAACCTAAACAACAAGGACACTCTGGTAACACATTTTGGACCACGATCCTGTCAAACGCTTCTGTAAAACATTTTTGTGGGAGACACCTGTAAACCACTTTTTGGGACACTGTCGCAACAATTTTTTGTGGAACAATCCTGTAAGCCGCTCTTGTGACAATTTTTGGTGACATGTGTTTGCAAACAATCCTGTTGCGGGGTACTTATGTAAGACGTTTCTGCAAGACAATATTGTGCAGACATTGCAAGTCCTTTCTGGGACATTTTTGATGGATACTGCCATGGGGACAACACACTTTTTCAAAAACTGCGAAGCAAAGCAGCGAAATCCGCACCTGATTTTCCAGCCAAAAGGGCCTCAACGATTGATTCCTTGAACATGGTATTCATGTCAAGATATGGATTGAGTTTCATTCTTGCAAACTGACCAAAGCTGGAGCATGAGTAATCTGCACATGTTTTCACACTCCTCCTCTGGATTCTGAGCATGGCTTGATATCCAGCTCCTCAAATTTTCCACCTCCAAACGCTTCAAAGAGAATCTCATGTCTCCCTGTGCATCTTCCAGTGAAAAGAAACTCCTGAAATCTCACTGCATCAAACTCCTCATGTCTTCGACATACGTACGGAATCTTTCAGCCCTTTCGTCCAATCCTCTATTGCGATGATACCTCCACAGCCGTTGGAAAACATTTCTGATCTGAGTCAAAACTTCCATAGTGAGTCCTTCTGCATTGGGACCTGAAGTTGCATTGAGAAGGGTCAGAATTGCTTGTTGGATCTGACTCGCTTCCAACCATCTTTCACCTTGTAAAGCCAGATTCTGATCTCGTCGCATGTTCTCCAAAAGTGAAGTTGCCTCACCTGCTGGTTGTTCCACATTCTCATCATCTGTGACATTTTCCTCTTCTGCATCTTCATTGTCATCCCTGAANCAAAAGTGAAGTTGCCTCACCTGCTGGTTGTTCCACATTCTCATCATCTGTGACATTTTCCTCTTCTGCATCTTCATTGTCATCCCTGAAACGTTCAGGAACATGAATCTCCGCTGCGTCTGTAGTTTCGGCTTGTGTGCGCACTTGCCAAAGAACAAAATTGCCTCTTTCCTGGGTCAGCAAATGGGCTCTCTGTTCACGGCTCAAAGAAGTAAATCTCACGAACCCTCCAAGCTCCATCAGACCATATCTGACACAGTCCAATGCCTCTTCCAGTGCTGAAGTTCCTTCTGTCAAATCTTCTTCAACAACTGCTACACGTGCTGCAAGGGCATCGGTTGTGTCATCCCTCACTTCCGCTCTTTCCACACAAGCATCCAGTCTCGTTCCTAACTCAGCAGCATACCCATAGTGGTCTGCCAACTGCTCCTGTGCAAAGTGGATATCTCGTTCACATTGCTGCACTCTTGTCTCAAGTCTTGCANAGCAGCATACCCATAGTGGTCTGCCAACTGCTCCTGTGCAAAGTGGATATCTCGTTCACATTGCTGCACTCTTGTCTCAAGTCTTGCAAACCACTGCACAACTCGTTTCAACATCAAGCATCCAAAAACCAAGCACACCGCAAAAACACATGCACTGACAAGCAACCATTTGTAATCCCAGCTTGAATCTCCAACCAAAACCATGTCGTCACTTGGACACTTTTGTGCTGCAACAACTGTTCCACCAGGCTCAAGGCCCATCGCAATTGTCATTTGCACCAACGCTCTTGCGATCTTTTTCAGCTGTGTACGGCTTCCAAGCTTTGCATTGTGATTGGAAAACTCCTCCTGTCCAACTGGTTCAAAAGTTGGGATGTAAACCAAACCGGTTTCATGCATCAGAAAGAACAGTCGTTGCTTGCTCAAGCATTTCGTGCCGATGTCGCTGAGATTTTCTAGAGTAGCTACCTGCCGCAATTCCAAGGCTCCATCTTGGGTCTTCTGCTGAATCCACAAAATCTTCCCCGAAACATGTCTCACCTTGCCACAGCCTTGTCGGCAACACAACTGTCGAGCAGCAGCATTATCTGTGTAGACCAAGTGCTTGATCTCGCAGTTCAATGCAAACTCAATGCAGGCTCGAATAAATATGCCGTCGCAGGCACAGCTCACTAAAGAATGCAGCTCGCTCTCACAACTTGAAAGTGAGACAACCTTTTGGCTCCGGCTGGAACCAAAAAGGAAACAGCAATTCAAAAGGTGTATCCCGCAGGATGTGCTGCGCCTATGACTTTTATTTGAACTCCAGTCTGCGTCTGAAAAGCTCAAGGACCAAAGCATGGTCACCACCATTTTGAAACCTTCCGATGCCAGCTTGGGGTGTCTGCATTTTGATTCCCAAATCACCAACACTTCTCATAAAGCCAACCAACTTGCGGAGATGCTGAAGTGAGGAAACTGTAGGAGATGACATAGAAGATGCCAACTCCTTGATCGTGAACATCAAGTCCGGTCGATCCCTTCCAACATACAAACACAAGCCAATCACGCTCCTAAATGCTGATGCATCCTTCTCATCCAGTTTTGCTGAACTGTCAATCAACTGCAGATCTGCNTCCAACATACAAACACAAGCCAATCACGCTCCTAAATGCTGATGCATCCTTCTCATCCAGTTTTGCTGAACTGTCAATCAACTGCAGATCTGCATTGCACGGAACTTTCTGTTGTCTTGCTACGCCAAAAGCTTGTTCAAAAACTTGGACCACCTTTTCAACACTTGTGCCAGGTGTAAGGATCAGACCATCAGGGACCTCAGTAATCTTCCTGCGCAAGAACTTTATGCTTGTCCCATTTCCTTTCAACTCATCATGGCTCACCTTGAACTTCTGGCTCATGTTGGGCAAGAAAACATCGTTCCAAAATGACCGCAAGCCGCAAAACAAAATGTCATCAACGTGAATGAGAACTGTGCACTCCTTTGTACGTGCCATGCAAGGCTGCTCAGGTGAAAACTCAAATCCTATTGTTGCTTCCAAATGGGAAAGTAGGAACTGAAACCACTGTTTAGCCCCCAACCTCTGTCCTGGGAGGTTTCTGCAAATCACCCAAGATTCACCTTGCAAATTGACACGAATGGGTTTGTCCTGCTCCACCTGGAGGAATGCATCACTCACATCTAATGAAGACAACACAACATCGTAATCTGCTTTGCACTTCATGTCTGCAAGTTCACTCTTCATCAGCAGATATTTGAATGGCAAGATGTTGCTCACATGGGCCCCTGTTGCTGGGGAGAAAGTGTCCAGCCGCTTGGTCGTAGCGAACTCCCGCGCTACCAGTCTTGAGCGCCTCATCCAGCGCTTGTATTGGTCTGGGCCCTCACCAAACATCTTAAGACGCCAGTCTCTCACGAATTTTGTTGTCAACTTTCCAGTTGGTTCCTCTGAAAACTCTGATGCTCTCACCAACACACGCATCGTGCAGAGTCTTTCGATTTCGATTCGATCAGCAAGTTCATCAATCCACCTTTCTGGAGTCGGTGGAGTTTTGTCAATTGGATCATCGCTCCAAACCTCCAAGGGAATCCCATGCAGATTGATACTGTCCTCACCTGCCCAAATGTCATCATCATCATCGTTGAAATCTTCATTGACATCCAGGTCAGTGGTGTAGTCATCAACTGTAAAATACTCTTTGTAGGCCAACTTGACCTCACTCAACCTCTTCTCATAGTCAGCCTTCAGTCTGTTGATGCGCTGTCGTTTGGCTTCATCTCGATCAACACTACTGGCACGGGCAGAGGCTGAAGCCCTGGGGCTTTCGATCTCCAGAAACTGTTGAGGTGGAGTCACTGGAACTGCAAGACCTGGGTCATCTTCCATATCTGCCCCAGTCTGGCCAGTACTAAGCGCTGAACCAGCTGGGGCTTCCACCATCATGGGAACATNTCACTGGAACTGCAAGACCTGGGTCATCTTCCATATCTGCCCCAGTCTGGCCAGTACTAAGCGCTGAACCAGCTGGGGCTTCCACCATCATGGGAACATTTGGGGCCGCTGCACTTGAAACTGCATCATCAAAAATTGTCACCTGTTCATCACTTGTAATCCTTGTCATGAAGCGCACTGTCCTCGATCGGTTCCAATGGCATCTCAAAGCTCACTGCCTTAGGAACTGCCTTTTTCATCGTAGGCAACACTCGAGGGCCAAAACCTGATTTGAACTGCCAAGAGAAGCATCTGCAGTGCAAGTAATACGCCATGTGACTCCTCCAGGTTGTGCTGATACGTCTCACGCTTCGAGACAAAACAATGGCTTGTCCATCGAACAACACATAGCTGTTCTGTGTATCAGCTTTCCCCAGAAAAATCATTCTCTTCCATTTTGCAGTCGCTTTGGTGGTTGGGATCATGTATCCAAAAACCGGCTCACCAAACTCACACAACTCACCATTGTAAGTTCGACCAAATGCCAACTCATGGGGCGTTGCACCTCTGATCACTGAGAAACGTGAAATCAACCAAGCTGCATGTCGAAGTGACCAAGTCCAAATTGCACTTGAAGTTGAAAGTTGAATGCCAAGTCTTCCATGCAGTTGGTGCATGAGTGAACATGCAAGCGGTCTCACACGCCCAATTGAGTTCTCAGCCAATGAGTTGGACTTGTCATAAGCCACTGTACTGGCCTCTCTTGTCTTGAGTCCCATGGCCTGTCTGGTCTTGAGCACAAGGCGCTTCAACGCTAGGATGCCAGGTTCGTTGTCACGAAGAAGAATCACCTCACTGTAACCCAGCATTTGTATGAACTTGATCAGCTCTCTGTTTGCATGATCCAGTTGTGATTTACCTTCCAAGGGGATTGCTGTCACAAACATTGTATGGCTGTCGACTGCAATCAAAGATGTGATGCTGTCTGGGTCGCCATCCTCTGCAGTCTGTCCATCTGACTTCGTGAAAAAGAAATCGAAACTGATCGCGGGGACATTTCCAGAATGTGACTCCCCTGTGCGCACATGCTTGTCGGCTCTGGCTCTGTGTGCCAGGCATGAAGGACACCATGACTTGTATGGGATGTGTGTCAAGCGATGTTGGGCTTGCTCAAACTCTGATGGAACTTCTGCTGAGACAGGGGCCAGTGGATGCCTCCCCTGTGAACTCTGAGCTTCTCGTGCTGCTGCCATCACCGCATCTAATTCCAGTTTCTTGGAATGCTCAAGCAATCTCTTGAAGCACTTGCTCTTGGAACCACTTGTGGACAAACTGTAAAAAGTACATCCAGCACGCAACGAAGCAAGATTACTGCTTTCCCTGAGAATTGTACCATTGACATTGACCTCGTCCTCCGGTGCAGGCTGTATCACAATCTGACCTTCAGGGATTTCTGCACCTTCAATTGGAGGCTCAACCTCCACTTCAGGAATTTCAACATCGACTTCATCTTCAATCTGAACTGGGAAATTCTCAGGTGGTGTGTCAACCAACGCAAAACCAAGAACACGTGGATCCNTCCACTTCAGGAATTTCAACATCGACTTCATCTTCAATCTGAACTGGGAAATTCTCAGGTGGTGTGTCAACCAACGCAAAACCAAGAACACGTGGATCCTTCTCAGCATCGGTGATGAAAGTAATGACATTGCGCCTGCCCTGCATCTCATGAAATTCAGAGTCCAGCTGTATCAGTCCATCTAATTGTTCGCACAACTCCAGAACGTACCATTTGTTATCACGACCTTGCACAAGCGTTGTTCTGAAAAACCATCCAGGAATGTCAGGTTTGACCAAGAGTGGATCCTGATGCCTATCTGAAAAATGGCGACCAATGCCACATCCACGTGAATCCAACTGCCAGCCAACTGAGCCATTTGCCACATCATCATTGACTTCAGCCTGAATGGCCCTGACACGCAAGCAATCGTAATTACATGTGCACCTGCAGCTGCATGAGTCAACGTCTGTTGGGTTGCATCAATGCCCCAACCGCTTTCCAGCAAATGTCCAAAGCACAAAATGGGTTGTGTCACCTTGTCAGACAATGCTGCTCGTTCTTTAAGCAGTACAGTTCGGCCTGTCACATCTCTCAAACGGATTTCCATGTCTTGAACTGAAATCACAGGAATCTCAACTCCTTGTGCGTCACATAAGCGCCCGACTGATCCTTCCACCTGTCGTCCCTTGTCAAACAGAGATGATGGGAAAATGGATGCATCTGCGCCACTATCGATGAGAATGCTGTGTAACTCTTCACAACGGTCTGCACAAGAATCACCATCAAAACCCAAAACCGTACGAACTGCACCATCGAAACAACAAAGGTCTTTGCACACATCAACTGAAGCATCTGAAGAAGAATCACCAATGTAATGATGCACAACATGAACACTTCCATGAAAACTACTCGGGCTGCTGCAGTCTCTCATGTCAAAAACAAG